>JACEEZ010013569.1:302500-342500 GCA_016584305.1 Chionoecetes opilio
GTGTTTACCTGATACTATGGTTAACTATGATAAAATACAGCTGACATTTAGAAGAAGCGTAGTATTTCCTTCTCCTGGTTAAAATGATGCCTGTGTTTACCTGATACTATGGTTAACTATGATAAAATACAGCTGACATTTAGAAGAAGCGTAGTATTCCCTTCTCCTGGTTGAAATGATGCCTGTGTTTATCTGATACTATGGTTAACTATGATAAAATACAGCTGACATTTAGAAGAAGTGTAGTATTCCCTTCTCCTGGTTGAAATGATGCCTATGTTTATCTGATACTATGGTTAACTATGATAAAATACAGCTGACATTTAGAAGAAGCGTAGTATTCCCTTCTCCTGGTTGAAATGATGCCTATGTTTACCTGATACTATGGTTAACTATGATAAAATACAACTGTATCCTATACTTACACGCGTGACATGGACTAGCAATCTTCCTACAGAGGGTGAAAAATAAAAATCCCTTAGTGAAGAGCTTGTAGTGTTACCCGCTGAGTAGTGAAATATTTGTTGTAGTGATACGAGGAATAAAATCAGCTGCCCACTTAAATAGCAGGCAGGACACTGGGCGCAATGCTTCCTTACGCAGGGTTGACAAATAAAAAAACATAAACTCTTCATTCACGCCCTTTGTATGAAGTCTGTTATTAGTATGATATAACTTCCATAGCTACTCTAGGGTACTTAGAAGGCATAGGTAGGTGGGATGTGCTTCCAAGATTTTGACATAAAAAAAGATAAAAAAAACAAAAAAAAATAGCAGCATACTAGAAATTATACAAAGTATATGTGAAAGATTTAAAAAATAAAAAAAAAAAAAAAAAAAAAATTCAAGCAAATATACAAAAATGAAAAAAATCTATAAAAAAAAAAAAAAAAAATAATTGCAAAAAAAAAAAATTGCAAAAAACTAAAATAACACCATAATTACAATAAAGTACCTGTAACCGTCCGTACATGAGACTACGTACCCGCGTATACCAGTGCGGACATGCTGCTGCGCTCAAGGGGGGGGAACCAACGTGCCATGAGAGAGTTCATGGCCGGGAACGTGACGCCCTGTGTGTGTGTGTGTGTGGTGGGTGGGTGTGTGGGTGGGTGGGTGTGTGTGGGTGGGTGTGTGTGTGGGTGTGTGGGTGGATGTGTGGGTGTGTGTGTGGGTGTGTGTGGGTGTGTGGGTGTGTGTGTGTGTGTGTGTGGTGTGTGTGTGTGGGTGTGTGGGTGTGTGTGTGTGTGTGTGTGTGTGTGTGTGTGTGTGTGTGTGTGTGTGTGTGTGTGGTGTGGGTGGGGTGTGTGTGGGGTGTGTGTGGATGTGTGGGTGTGTGGGTGTGTGTGTGTGTGTGTGTGTGTGTGATGGACGGATAGAGAGGGAGGGAGGAAAGTTAACATTATTAGCAAATTAAACATAAAATCTATTTGCATATATGAAAAATAGTCAATGTTTTGTATTATATCTAGTCATATTTTTCTTCTTTTTTTACTTCACTAGATAAATAAATATATATCCAATTCAAAGGACGTATATCATAATAGGCTGCAAACACATCAGCATCAAATAACAGCCATAATATATCCAAAGAGTGAAGGAAAACAACTCTTAAAAAAGGGGGCCATAAAAAAGGGGGCCATAAAAAAGGTGGCCATAAAAAAGGGGACCATAAAAAAGGGGCCATAAAAAAGGGGCCATAAAAAAGGGGACCATAAAAAAGGGACCATAAAAAAGGGGACCATAAAAAAGGGGGCCATATAAAAGGGGGCCATAAAAAGGGGAGCCATAAAAAAGGGGGCCATAAAAAAGGGGGCCATAAAAAAGGGGACCATAAAAAAGGGGGCCATAAAAAAGGGGACCATAAAAAAGGGGGCCATAAAAAAGGGGACCATAAAAGAGGGGGCCATAAAAAAGGGGGCCATAAAAAAGGGGCCATATCACGCACACAGCATTTCCCTTCAACACAAGCTATGTATTTTTCTTTGAGATAGTTTTGAGTATAGAAATATCGCCCTCTTTTCTTGTTAATGCATTTAGTAGTGTTATTTTTCCTTGGACAGAGTGTATCCTTTTTTTTTTTTTTTTTTTTTTTTTTTTTTTTTTTTTTTTTTTTTTGACGTTAAAAATTCTGTAAAAACTTTGTCAATAAACTACTACTACTATATCATAAAACTATACATAAGACAAGCTACGTATAAATGTCATAAAGCTATACATAACTATATCCTATTAACCGTAGATAACACTATAGTCGCCAGTCACTCGCCACTGCACTAATGTCGCCAGGCACAATATATTACGAATTTTAGCATCACTACAGACTTTGATGTGCCACTGAAGACATGTAGTGTGATGTACATAATATAAACTACTGTGCATGTCTCTTCAGTGGCACATAGAAGGCTGTAGTGATGCTATAATTTGTAATATATTGTGCCTGGCGATATTAGTGCAGTGGCAGGTGACTGGCGACTATAGTGTTATCCTAACTAGCCATGCATAGCCCACACAAGCACAAAAAGGTAATACGTACATTCATAAGCTCAAATATACTATGTACAGTAAAACCTCTCATATTGGGACTAATTGGGCCAAGGAGTGGTCCGAGTAATGCAAGGATCCGAATAATGGGGGGATTATATATGGGGGGAGATGTAAAAAAAAAAAAAAAAAAAATATCTAGGTGTATATCTAGCTATGAAATTTCGACCCCTAAAAAAAAAAAAAAAAAATCAGTAATATATAACTAGGAAATTTCGGCCCCTTTAAAAAAAAAAAAAAAAAAAAAAAAAAAAAAAAAAAAAAAAAAAAAAAAAAAAAAAGGTCCGAATAATGTCAAAGTCCGAATAATGAGTGTCCGAATACGAGAGGTTTTACTGTATTATGCCAAAGTGTATTTACCTAGTCGTAGTGTACAGAGCCTGAGCTATACCTATATGGCGCTTCCCTCTGTGGTGTAGGAGATGATAATACTTTTTAAGAGACTAATAAGATAAGTAATAAGAAATTTTAATTATCATCATATTTTATACTAATAGAAAGATAACACTTTAATTCCAAGGTACTTACGTTAATCTGTGTTTCTAAGGCAAGAATATATATCAGGCGCCTAGAATTGAAACGGCACAAGCGCCACTTTTAAAACACTGAGAAAAACGCGCTTAAAGTTTAATCTAAGAAAATCAAGATATGAAACGGCACAAGCGCCACTTTTTATCAATGAAAAAAATGCACCTAAAGTGTTTTCAAAGTAAATCACCAACAAATGAACATATTAGATTACACTTTAAGCGCGTTTTTCTCAGTTTTTTAAAAGTGGCGCTTGTGCCGTTGCAATTCTAGGCGCCTGATATATATACACAGATTTATAGAATGAAATAGTATAGAAAGAATACATAGGTTAAATTTCAGTAACATAAAAAAACAGTAATATTAAGAGAGGAATATCAGAGTTAAGATGAATTACTGAATCAACATTAAAATCCCTGGAAATGGACATCAAAATATCACCCCTTTTCATATAGCACTTAGAATAAAAAGAAAATATCACCACTTTTCATATAGCACTTAGAATAAAAAGAAAATATCACCACTTTTCATATAGCACTTAGAATAAAAAGAAAATATCACCACTTTTCATATACCACTTAGAATAAAAAGAAAATATCACCACTTTTCATATAGCACTTAGAATAAAAAGAAAATATCACCACTTTTCATATAGCACTTAGAATAAAAAGAAAATATCACCACTTTTCATATAGCACTTAGAAAAAGAAAATATCACCACTTTTAGAATTCAATTGTTCACACTCATACCAGTACTTAACACGTACAGTAAACACTCTAAATCAAACCCGCATAATTCAAACTTCGGATAATGTGACCTGTTTCGGGCCAGTTCAAATTTTTCAATATCTTTCCATAATTCGAGCAAGTTTGAATTATCCTTAGCCTTACTAGTGGGAGTCCCACCTCCCATGTGGTGCTGCGGCTGCCCAGCGTGATCTGATATAGTATGATAATTATCGTATAAATATGATAGGCGGAGGAAGAAGGGGAGAAGAGGAGGAAGAGGGGGAGGGGAAGGAGGGACGAGGGGGAGGGGAAGAAGGGGAGAGGGGGAGGAGAAGGGGGAGAGGGGGAGGAGAAGGGGAGAGGGGGAGGAGAAGGAAGGAGGTGGGACAAGGAAGGGAGAAAAAAGGGAGGAGAGGAAATGGGAGGAGGAAGAACTATTTTTTTTAAGTATCCTTCACTTTGTATACAATCCTTCAGAGTCCTTCACGGGCCTCTTCGCTCCTTCACGCATCCTACAGGAGTCATGGGAGGGCATTAGAAGTCCCACAGGATTGCTATAGTATTCCTAGGTTTTTATAAGTACTTTGACAATCGCATGGGTGGCTCAAATAGGGATTAATAATAATATTACTAATACTGAAAATACTAATACTGATCATTGTATTGAAGTAATGATTAATCTAGCAATGCCTAGCATATTTTTATGTCTTGTAGTAAGTTTTGTCAGATTTGTGATTTTTAAGGAATATCTGGAAGTATCATGTCATTGTGAATTGGCTGAAATAGGGACTTCTAATCATTATAACAGAAAACAAAACGAACTCCAGATTCGTGTTCAGCATGCCCGATAACTGCTAAGAACAAATTTTCAAGCAAATCTATTTTTTTATAGTATGTATAGATAGAAGTATGATAGAAGAGTATGATAGAAGCATTACAAGGTGAAAAATATGTGTGGGTGTATAATCTAATCTTTAAGTAGTAAGAAATTGATGGTTCATGAGTTCTTATGTGTATGTGTTCTATTGTAATCTGTAGTGTTATTATTATTATCATCATGTGGTATTACAAGTGTGTGTACTTATAATTATAAACTACAATGGTTTGGTGAGTACAAGTAATACAAAATGTGCTGTTTTAGCATATTGGAGTGACTTACTACAGGTTGAAGTTCCCAACCTCGGCATCCCAAGACTCGGCAACACCCAAAACTCGGCTATGGTTCCGGATTTTCCAAAACACGGCAGAACACCCAAAACCTGGCGTGTAGTTGCCGGGTCGGCCGCTGGGTGCCACCACACTAGGCCGCTTGGTTTCTCCCGCCGATTTGTTTGTTGTTATTGTTCAGTGGTGTTGTGACTGTAGAGTTGTGTACACTGTTATTTTGTGTACTTCTACAGGTCTGTTATTGGTATTATGGCTCCCAAACGTCCAGGAACACTACTGGTGGAAGTGAAAAGAAAAGGAAGAACAATGTGTTAACTATTTCTGAGATTTTTTTTTTTTCCCCCCTTAATATATCTACGTTCTAAAAGTCGGAAAATTCCATTACTCGGCTCGGCGCTGGTCCCGAGGTTGCCGAGTTTGGGAACTTCACCCTGTATTGGATGGGATATATTATGTGGAGGGGCTACCATCGGATAATTCGGACTTTAGGCTAATTCGACCCAGGTCCCCAATTAGATCGAATTAGAGAGTTTACTGTACTACATTCATAAAACCTTTCCTAACACACACACACACACTAAACCACCACTACTACTACATAACAGGAACTACCACATATAAGTCTCACAGCCTCTTGTAGCTTCCTTATTTTCTTATGTTCTTATAAAAACCTTGCACACACACACACACACACACACTCACCTCTCCCAGCCCTATCAGAACCCTCGTAGCAATCAGCATAGTAGTTGAAGTCCTCGCCATAAATGGGGTGATTAGGGTAAGCAAGGCAGTCACCAACACCCCAACCCCCAACACCACCTTCCCCCCTATAACCTCCCCCAGGCGGCCTCCCAGGGGGTTGGTGATGATGTAACCCCAGAAGAAGGAACCCAGGATTATCGCTTGCATGTTCTCGTCCCAGGCGAATTCTCCTTCCTGGGGGTTAAGGGTGGGTGAGGGTGTGATGGGGTGTGTGGGGGAGGTTGTGATGGGGGGGTGGGGGGGAGGTTGTGATGGGGGGGGGTGGGGGGAGGTTGTGATAGGGGTGGGGGGGGGGGTTGTGATGGGGTGTGTGTGGGGGGTTGTGATGGGGTGTGTGGGGGGGTTGTGATGGGGGGGTGGGGGGTGTTGTGGGGGAGGTTGTAATGGGGGGGGGAGGTTGTGATGGGGGGAGGTTGTGATGGGGGGGGGAGGTTTGTGATGGGGGGGGGAGGGGTTGTGATGGGGTGTGTGGGGGGGAGGTTGGAAATGTGTGTGTCTGTGTGTGTAGTTGTAATGAGGTTTTAATTTTATTTTTGTGTGTTTGTGGGGTTGATTTTTTTTGTGTGTGTAATTAATTGTTTTTGTGTTTTGTACATCAAATTCAAGAAAAACTAGACAAATATAGATAGAGACAGGACCCCTACACACACACACACACACACACACACACACACACACACACACACAACGCCAACTCTTGAGAAAAGAAGAGAAAGGGGAGATTTTATAGCAGTGTACAGAGCATCAATGGGTCTGGAAAAAATGGATAGAGAAGATCTGTTTGTGTGGAACGACAGAAGTACAAGAGGTCATGAGAAGAAATTGAAAAGGACAACATGCAAGAGGGACATAAACAAATACAGCTTCCCGTATAGAAGCCTAGAAGCCTGGAACAACCTTGATGCAAAAGTGATTAATGCAAGAAGTATTCAGGACTTCAAAGGCAAGCTGGATAATAGTAGATTTGGAGACGGGACAGTATGAGCATAGTTCTTTTCCTGTATGTTACAACTAGGTAAATACAACTAGGTAAATACAACTAGGTAAATACACACACACACACACCTTGACATCACCAGTAGACGCGTTGGTGGCAGTGTTGGGGCAGGAGTCAGGGGCAGAGGTGTTGGTGTGGGGTATTGCCGAGCTGTTCACCATCGCCACCACCGCCACGGACAGGTTGACCCGCATGGCATACACGTTAGCGAACCCCAGGAACCCCATGAACCCCAGGACGTGCCGGGCCCCAAAAACCCCTGCGGTAATGGGGGGTTGAATTAATGTGGGTGTTAGAATGGGTTGTTGTGTTGTTGTTGTTGTTGTTGTTGTTGTTTTGCCATCACACGGGGAAAAAAAAAATATATACTAAACCCCCAAAGAAATATATTATATATAAAAAAAATTAAAAAGGAAGGGACGTTAGAATAGGTTAGTTAGTTTATTTTTGACATAAGGTACTGGCAAAATAAGAAACAAAATACTAATCAGCCACAAACAAAGAAGTTAATAGATCAAAACATCCATTAAAAGACCCCACTAAGGAAATGGGTGGAGAATTAAAGGGCGCGTTAGAAATGGTTAGAAAGGTGTTTTTTTTACGTACAGGACAGGCAATAAAAAATTATAATAATTAAATACTAAACCAAAAAAAGAAGTTTCACGATAGAAATAAATAAATAAATAAATAAATAAATAAATAAAAGGGGTCGTTAACCCTTTCATGCACGGTGACGCGATGGCGTCAAAACGGGCCCGTCTACATCTGAGCTTTTGACGCGAACTGCATCTCAAATAATACTCAAAATACATTTAAAAATTCGCCAAAAATAAAGTATTTATCAGAATCGCGTCAAAATTTACTACGTCAAAGATCCAAGCTAGACCTATAAAATAAACTAATTGTCAACTCGCTCGTGACGGTGGATTTGAAGTGATAAGGGCCTGTGTCACAGCTCACTCCCAGCAGGCAGCCTGTCAGCGCAGACTGCCCGTCCCTTTAAAACGTGTCCCGAGCCGGGTAAGCCATACCTGTAGCCTAATCCCTCTTCCAACATGTGTTTCAGTTTTCCTCCATTTTCTCAAGAACTACTGGCCATATGAAAATTATAATGGTAGCGTTGGAATCCTCATAAAAATCCGCTTTTATTGGCATATAAACCATAAAAAGTTGACTCAGGAAGTTTCGAGCTACGAAGTGGTGAACGTAAGTATTTCTTATTTCTCTTGACTCAATGTTTTTTCTAAGTCGTTAAACTCTGCTATTTACTTGTATTTCTTGTTATTTTTGTCTTTCATAAGGCAGAATAATCTCTTGCAAAACCAACGATATATAATAATGCCAGGAAAAAAGAATAATCGTGGTTGAAATTGACAACATAACCAAAACATTCGCCGCAGAGTCAGGCCATTACGCGCGGCCCCTTAGGGAGCACCAGACTGATGTTGCAGTGGACGGAAAAACTTATTAAACTTTTCGTGCGTGAAAGGGTTAAAATGGGTTCGCTAGTTTATTTTGGGTAAATTTCCAGATGAACACCGAATTTCCTTTGGTGGACGAAACTATTTTTTTCTGGTGAGTTTAGATGTGTTTTGAATTAATCTGCTAACCGTTTCTGTCGCAAATAAAAAAAGTAAAAGTAAAAAATTAAAAAATGACAAAAAAATTACAAATTGAACCTAACCTATACCTAACTATATAAAAAAAAAAAAAAAAAAAAAAAAAAAAACTATAACCTTTATCTAGCTTTAATAAAAAATAAAAAATAATAATAATAATATTTGCGACAGAAACGGTTAGCAGATTCATTCAAAACACATCAAAACTCACCAGAAAAAAATAGTTCCGTCCACCAAAGTGAATTCGGTGTTCATCTGGAATAAATACCTTTTTTTCCTTGACATCATAAGGGACTGGCCAAACAAAAATACTAACTATAAAAAGAGAAATAAAGAAAAAGTAAATAGATTTTTTTAGTTCTATATTTGATGCTTTACCAAATGGAGATAGTTTTTTTGTTCAAACATCTACAACGTGTATTTTTAATTAGAGAAATTCATGACAAATTTAATCAAATACACTGTTTGGTAATAATGGAGGAGTGTGTGTGAAATCTGTGATCCATGAGAAATCTTCCTAGGTCGCTTCACAGGCTCACTCGCCTGGGTCTGAGTGCAGTGACTGGGTCAGTGTCCAAATGGAGTTTGATGGAGGAGGGTGCGTCTGACTGTGCTATAGACAACAAAAAGATAATTTCAATATATATATATCATTTTTGTATATTAAGCGCAAGTAGAGGAACAGTGTACAGTATACTGACCAAAAAAAATTACAGAAAACGTGAGTATTAAGGTCTGTCTGTAGCGAACATGAAACTCTCGTCCATTATAACCCACTTCTTAGGGATACAGTTGATTCGGGCCGCCAGTTGAATCAGGCTGCCTATATTAAATGCATACTGGACGAGAGTTTCGCGGTCGTTTTCAGAGACACCGACTATTTTTTCTTGGCCTACAATAGGTGCTTGTTCTGTTGGAGATAGTTTTATTTTGCGCAAAAAAAAAAAAAAAAAAAAAAAAATATATGAAAAAAATTAAACCTAACCTAACCTTAAAGGTTTTAATGAAACCTAACCTAACCTTATAGGTTTTAATGAAACCTAACCTAACCTTATAGGTTTTAATGAAACCTAACCTAACCTTATAGGTTTTAATGAAACCTAACCTAACCTTAAAGGTTTTAATGAAACCTAACCTAACCTTAAAGGTTTTAATGAAACCTAACCTAACCTTATAGGTTTTAATGAAACCTAACCTAACCTTAAAGGTTTTAATGAAACCTAACCTAACCTTAAAGGTTTTAATGAAACCTAACCTAACCTTAAAGGTTTTAATGAAACCTAACCTAACCTTATAGGTTTTAATGAAACCTAACCTAACCTTAAAGGTTTTAATGAAACCTAACCTAACCTTAAAGGTTTTAATGAAACCTAACCTAACCTTAAAGGTTTTAATGAAACCTAACCTAACCTTATAGGTTTTAATGAAACCTAACCTAACCTTAAAGGTTTTAATGAAACCTAACCTAACCTTAAAGGTTTTAATGAAACCTAACCTAACCTTATAGGTTTTAATGAAACCTAACCTAACCTTAAAGGTTTTAATGAAACCTAACCTAACCTTAAAGGTTTTAATGAAACCTAACCTAACCTTAAAGGTTTTAATGAAACCTAACCTAGCCTTAAAGGTTTTAATGAAACCTAACCTAACCTTAAAGGTTTTAATGAAACCTAACCTAACCTTAAAGGTTTTAATGAAACCTAACCTAACCTTATAGGTTTTAATGAAACCTAACCTAACCTTATAGGTTTTAATGAAACCTAACCTAACCTTATAGGTTTTAATGAAACCTAACCTTAAAGGTTTTAATGAAACCTAACCTAGCCTTATAGGTTTTAATGAAACCTAACCTAACCTTATAGGTTTTAATGAAACCTAACCTAACCTTATAGGTTTTAATGAAACCTAACCTAACCTTAAAGGTTTTAATGAAACCTAACCTAACCTTAACCACAAAGTATACCTTTTTTTTTTTTTTTTATGAGTTTGCGCAAAATAAAACTATCTCCATTAGAATAAGCACCTATTGTAGGCCAAGAAAAAATAGTCGGTGTTTCTGAAAACGACCGTTAAACTGCCCTGTCTGCTGGGTATGCATGCTACTATAGGTGGCCTGTTTCAACTGGCGGCCCGAATCAACGGTACCCCTTTTTAGTTGCTTTCACTGGAAAAACACTGTCTCCATTTCTAAAAGCATCAAATAATAACCTAATCAAATCTTCAAACTAACCTAGCCTAACTTACAGTAGCCTAAGGTTAGAAAAAATTAATGTTTGCACAACCTTTCATTGTTACTTTCACACTCGTTCTGCCCTCTAGAAACAGTAGAAAGGTGAAAAATACTTGAATCCAGACAGTCATGCTCTAAATACTAGCCAGATGTTTGAGTGAGTTATTATTATATGGAGGGGCTAGAGGTAACCATAGGATAATTCGAACTTTCAGCTAATTCGACCCAGGTCTCCCCCCGTCCGAATTAGAGAGGGTTCACTGTAAGGGTAAACACACACACACACTAACCTCCATGTTTTAGTAAGCGAGAGTCGACCAATACTTCCTTTTCTTCCTGTTCTTCCTGGTTCCCCATCTTCCTGAGCACTTCCTGGGCAGTAGGAGGCTTGTCACGCGCTGCACTCATGGCTACACACACACACACACTGAAAGCCACAACCAATAGATAAGAAGAAATAACAAGCTAGGTTACAACTTTCACTTATTTTGTGTTTTGATCAGGTGTTTGTGGCTTCGCGATCAGCTGTTTGTTGTATAGACGCAAAGACACTCTACAACGCTCATCAGTGAGTGTCTTTGATAGACGAGCTCATGTTTTTGTTTACTTCCGATCAGCTGTGTTTTGTTTACCCTCGATCAGCTGTTTTGTTGCTGTTTGACCCTATTTGAAATAGGGTCAAATAGATCGTCACTGCCCTTCACCAACACAGCTGTTTTATTGCTGTTGTTTTAGGGTTGCGAGGACCCCCGGGGAAAAAAACTAGGGCCCCTGGGATTCCTAGGAGCTATCAAGGGCGGTAGTTGACCTTTCCTCAGGAAGGACGGGTTTGGGCGGAGGACGCGTGTTGCCTGAGGGGGGCGCCACCCGTGGTCATGGGTCGTGTGATGTTTGGGTAAAAGGGGGTGCGTTCAGGGGTTAGGGCGAGGATTGAGAGTGGGCACTACAGGGTGGCGGGGGAAGGCGGACATGCAGCAGAAAAGTTTTCAATAGTCTCAGAGACGTTCCGCACCAAGGGGCAGTGGGGCTCAAGGAGAGGGGCAATCTCTCATCTTTTTTGCGGGGGGCCAGGCGGAGGGGGGGGAGGGTGACACCGGACGGGGGGACTTTTCCTTACCACGGTTGGGGGGAAGAGTCACTGCGTTTTGGCCCATGGAGGTTGGGAGGGCTGCCGAGCATTTTTATCCCAGGTGGGCGGCAGACGAGGCTTTTGGCATGTTTGTTTTTTACTCAGTTTTTTGATGATGGATGATAATTTTGGGTTTTTGTTTTTGTTGTTTCCCTGTAAGGGCACCCCTTTTGGTTTGTTTTTAATTTTTTCATTATTTTGTTTGTTATTGCGCTTTTTTTACTTTGCTGCTGCTTTATAATGCTGGTAGTGGTGATGGTGGAGGCTGGGGGGGTGTGGGGGTCTGTGATGACTCTTTCGCACGCTGTTTGGCTGGTGGCTGAGGCTCCTCGCGATTGGGGGAGTTTTGGCCCGCCTCAAGCTCTTTGCTGTTTGGGGGAAAAAGTTTTCCCCCGTGCCCCTCTTAAGGAGCCCAAGCAGCGGGTTTAAAGGGTGGAGGGGGAGGGTGCCCCATTCCAGGTAGCCGAGCATGGGGGTATTAGGTGGAGGGGGGGTTGATCCTTTCACGGGTAGCCCAAGCAGCAGGTTTTACAGGTGGAGGGGGGAGGTTGCCCATTCAAGGTACCCCCAAAGCAGGGGGTTATACAGGGGAGGCGGGAGGTTGCCCCTTCCAGGTACCCCAAGCATGCGGGTTATACAGGGGGGGGCGGGAGGGTGCCCCATCACATTTACCCCAAGATGAGATACAGGTGGAGGCAGGGGTTTGACCCATTCAAGGTACCCCAAAGCATGCAGGTTAAAGGGTGGAGGGGGAGGTGACTCAAAAGGTTTGTGATTCAGCGTCCACTCATTGCACTTTCGGGTTTTCTATCAAATTTGATACACAAAAAAAGAGGAAAATATGACGAATAGTTATAGAAAACTTTTAAAAAAATTTTTTATGCCATATTTTTATCATAGGCAACTTTCCACCGCCGCATTATCAAGGCGTAATACTGTCTTCTTTATACACGACGAAATACTGTTTTTCATAAAAAAGAAAGTAATTTCAGGGTATTTCCTTTTTAAAAGGGACATTGCAATGTTATAAGGATCAAAACTACGTATCAAACATAAAGAAAATACTTCAAAGATTTTAACCCGTGGCCACGAGATGATGTTGGGGACTGGGTTTTAACCCCTACACGCCAGATCTTTCCTTTGCATAAAAAAAGTGTATTTTGTAGAGCCAAAAATTTAAAGAAAAGTCACTTAATTACAAATTATTTATGACAAGGATACTAAACAGGTCGACTACTTTTTAAAATGTTATTTTCCCTAGAAATCGTTAAGGTACCCAAATTACTAGGAAATTAAGTCTGGGTCTCAAGGTCGGGTAAGTGCCTTCAAAGGATTGCTAACAAACCGTCAGATGGGAGGGTTTCCATTAATGTTTATGCCATTTTTGCCCTTGCATATCTCGTGAGCTACAGAAGTGTTTACCATAAACCCTTGAGACCCAGACGAAATTTTCCTTTGTAATTGGGTGCACCTTTAGACGAAGTAGTGAATGTAAGCAATTTTTTATACTAGACCTGTTAGACCCTTTGTCCACTAAAATTTTATATATCAGACTTTTCGAAATGGACCAAATTTACCACACCAAAAAACACGGAGTAATAAAGCTTTGGGTGCAATATAGGCTACAATCACGACTATATTTTTTTTTGCTGAGAAATGCACCAAAAATGAAATTAGGTTTTTTTTCCCAAAATATCACAACACGGCGGAACCGCTGTGTTGGTTTGGGGCCCGTAGTAACGAAACTCAGATCTCGCGACGCTGATGGGCTTGTTTGGTCAGCAAACCGCAAATTATATTTTTATTTACTAACCAAAACAAACTTGCATTCCCCCTATACCGCAAGATGACCAGAAATCCCCCTTTCAAGGATGAGTAGGATTCACTGTTTGGAATAGTAAGTTGAGTTTAAAAGGGAAAAAAGTGGATGGGACAGAGCAAAGGGCCCGTGAACCAGAAAGTGATGATTCGGGGTGGGCTTTCCTTATGGGGAGTTTAAATGAACCTGCAAGAAGTAAGCAGAAGATAGCAAAAACTCATAAGGAACAGGTAGAAAGCAGGTTTAGAAAAGGTTGTAGGGGTGAGTAGAGGAGGGAAGGGGAGTTTTCTTATGTGGGAAAAAAAGCCATACATTTCTACGTTCCTCATGAGTTCGTCTATCTGTCTAGCTTTACATGCATTGCGGGTTTCATTTAAGCCCCATAAGGAATCCCGATCCAGAAGTCGTCACTTGTCAGGTGTCACGGGCCACTTATCTCTGTCTACCCATTTTCCTTATAAACTACAATTTACATTTCAAAACACAGTGAATACCTATACACACTGAAGGAGGATTATGGTATCTTGCGGTAGTAGGGGTAATGCAAGTGGGTTTATGTAGGTATACATAATAGTAGGGGCCGTGACAGCTGTTTTGCTCTGTTTTTTGGCTTATGAGTCACAAATGGCGCCAGCGTTTTAGAGCGTATACATTTTCCTGCATTAAAATTGGCCCATCACCAAAAAATACTGTCCATAAAAAAAATCAACATCACTGCCCAATATATGAGGTTTAAAAGATTAAAAATCAATCCTTCCTAAGTAGAGTAAATTGGCCTTTTAGGGCTCGACAACATATTTTTTATATAGAAAAGGGAAAGGGGAGAGAGAGAGAGAGAGAGAGAGAGAGAGAGAGAGAAGGGAGAGGGGAGAGAGAGAGAGAGAGAGAGAGGGGGGGGGGAAGGGGTTAAGGGCATACCCTTTGGTTTCCCTGAGAAGGTGACAGTTTTGTGTAGTATTCTTAGTGACTTCACCTACTATTATTTTTTATCATTTTTTCCGTGCACCCTCTCCCTGCATCGTGGCCCCGCCCTCAATGTACATGAGTGTTTAAACATATGATTTAGGTCCCCAAATTTTTTTCCCAAATTATAAAAACATACAAATGAAATTAAATCACCCCCTTTCACCATGTCTTGTTTATTACTAATTTTTCCAACCCTTCACCCCCAGATTTTTCCCTTGGGCCCAAAAAAAAATTGTCGGGTTTAG
Source organism: Chionoecetes opilio (assembly GCA_016584305.1). NCBI lineage: Eukaryota > Metazoa > Arthropoda > Malacostraca > Decapoda > Majidae > Chionoecetes > Chionoecetes opilio. The sequence continues at coordinate 317,236 of JACEEZ010013569.1, forward strand.
CATTAAATTTTACGAAAATAACTAAATATACCAAATTAGTTAGGGGCAAGGATACTAAGAGGTAAATAGAAAAAATTTTGCTTATTTTACTAAAAATGTCTAATGGTAGCCAAATGACAAGGAAAATGACTACTTTTGGGCCTCAAGGGGTCAGTGCAGACGGGCACCATGACAAAACTAACAAAGCAAAAAAATCCAATAGAGAATAGACACAGTTTTGTACAGCACTTGGAGACAGCCCGGGATGCCTCCCCTTATACGGGAATACCACGGAGGTCTCGCGGCCTCTTGTAGTTCCTATTTTTATATATTTTGTAGTCCCTTTGACGAGACGATAAGGTGAGTACATTCAAGGTCCACTTTCTTTCATGTTTTTTAAAGGGAAGAAAATATACCTATAGTAATTTTTTGGGCCCAAGGCAAAAAATTTCCACTTTATTTAAGGTCTTTGGTTGTAATGATGTGTTTTTACCTGAACTTGGTTAACTATGAAAAAAATACAACTAAAATTTTATAAGAAGCGTGTTTTCCCTTTTTCCGGTTAAAATATCCCTTGGGGTTTACAGTATATGGTTAACATGTAAAAACAACTTTTTATAAGAAGCGTAGTACCCCTTTCGGTTGTAGTGATGCCGGGTTTTTTCCTGATACTATGGAACTATGATAAAATACAACACTTTTAGAAGAAGCTAGTTTTCCCCTTCCCGGGTTTTAAAAAAATCCCCCATGTTTCCCTATACATGGTTAACTATGAAAAAAATATAATGAAATTTAAAAGAAGCGTGGTTTTCCCTTTCTGGTTAAAATGATGCCTATTTTTTACCTGTACTATGGTAACATGATAAAATACGCGAAATTGAAGAAGCGTGGTATTCCCTTTCCGGGTTTAAAAAATAATGCCTGTGTTTACCGTTTATATGGTAACTATGATAAAATACAGCTAAAATTTTAGAAGAAGCGTGGTACCCCCTTTTCCCCCGGTTAAAATAATCCCTGTTTACCTGAACTAGGTAACTATGATAAAATAAGTAAATTTTAGAAGAAGCGTGGTTTTCCCCTTCTCCGGGTTAAAATAAGCCTGTGTTTCCCCGATATATGGTTAACTATGATAAAATACAAGACATTGAAGAAGCGGGGTATCCCTTTGGAAAAAATGATGCCGTGTTTCCCTGAAAATTTGGTTAACATGATAAAATAAAACTGAATTTAAAAGAAGCGGGTTTTCCCCTTTTCCCTGGCAAAAAATATCGGGCAGTAACCCAAAAGGGGGGGCAGTTTTTTCCCTCGTTAAAAAAACAGCTACCCTTCACTTAAGGGGTGCGGGGAGAACACCCTCACCCTAGCCAGAAGTTACTCAAAATAACCTTTTGTAGATTTTTCAAAAATTTTGTTTTGTTTTTAAAAAAAAACAAAACGTAGATAACAATATAGTGCCAGTCACTCGCACTGCATAATGTCGCCAGGCACAATATACAACGAATTTTAGATGCTAAGATTTTTATGTCCCATGAAGCATGCAGTGGAGTACATAATAAAACTACTGGGCATGCGTCTCAGGCACATAGAAGCGTATGATGCTAAAATTCGTAATATATAGTGTGCCGGGCGACATTAGGCAGTGGGAGTGATGGGGACTAGTGTTTTACGGTATAGCACAAGATAAAGAAAAAAAAAGACACAATGTAACCAAAAAATTAAGAATAATGAGAAAATTGATTAAAGTAACAACAAAATGAGAATAGTAATAAGATAATAAAAAACAAATAACATAAAAACACTTACCGTAGATAACACTATAGTCGCCAGTCATTTCCCACTGCCAATGTCGCCAGGCACAATAATTACGAATTTAGTATCACTAACCCTTCATGTCCCACGAAGACCTGCCCAGTTTTATATTATGAAATCCACACATGTCCAGTGGGCACTCAAAGTCGAGGGATGCAAAAAATTCGCATATATTCACATGGCGACATTGTGCAGTGGGAGTGACGGGGACTTAAAGGGTTTTATTACGGTACCATTCCCTTCTTCTACCTCCCCCTTTTCTTCCTCCTCCCCCTTTCCCCTTCTTACCCCCTCCTTCCTTCCTCCATAAATAACAAAACCTTTTTCTTTTTTTCACACTAAGCATGAAAATTTTAAAGGAAGCACAAGTAAAGTAAAAAAAATCACATCCACTTACGTAGATAACACTATAGCGCGTCATGCCATGCAAAATGTCGCCAGGACAATATTTTCAATTTAGCCCCCATACAGATTGTATGTCCCACAAAACATTATGTGAGTACAAATAATCCCAGTAAGACCCCTTTAATCGGCGGGGGATGAGCGACCCCGTAAAAACCCCGCAGCACGTGGGGGCCCCCCCCGGGTTTGCCCGGGGCGGGGATGCTCAAAAATCCCTCGTAAGGGAAAACTTACGGGTTTGGCTACAATACCTTACGAGGGGGGGTGGGGGAGATCCCGTCCCGAGCCGCACCCCGAGGGTTATCGGTCCCTCGGGGGGGGGAATTAGGGATTTTCTAGGGATATGGGGAAATCTGCAAACCAATCACAGAGCAGCCCCCTTCAACGCGGCCTTATCTAGCCAATTCATGCTTCAGCTGTAGGGGCCCGTAAAAAAATTTTAAAAGAGATTTCAAATGCCCTTTTAGAAAAATCGGCCTTTTCGAGAAATCGTCCCGCGGACGCTTATTTAACCTAAATAACCTACAACATTAACCAAAAACCCTATCTAAACCTTACCAAACCCAAAACCCCGGGACCTAAAAAAAATTAACCTAAACATATGTTGCCGGTGTGAGCTAAGATGGTGATTCCAAAATTGGGGGCCCGATTTAGCTACTATCGCCAAAATTTTCGATAATAAGCTGCCACATTAGCCTTTAGCGTAATTTTCCCCCACTGTTTACTACAGAACGTACCCGGGGTATACCGAGGCGCTGATCATGGGTTCGGTCTCGCGTGCCCAAAAATAGATCATAGACCATGCGGGCCAGGCCGTACGTACCCCGTATCCGTGGCCCGGGGTACTCGTTATAGGGACAAAAAACTGCGCGTTCGTTTTTAGGCAGACAAAAAGGGGGGGGCTAAACCTCATGTGACAACGGGGGAACTTGTGTGCAAGGATAGTAAATTTTATGATACCTTGCTTGTGTGTATACGTGCGTATAGTACGTCAGAATTGATACCACCACCACCCCCGTCATTATAGCGGCCAAACTTGTATGATGAACTATACTTTTTGATCAAGAAGTCGACCGATATATAATTAATAAAAGGGTTTGCCTGATATGAATTTTTACAAGTACTATAGTTTTGTATGTTAAATAGTATAAGGGAGTAAATGAAGCAATAAACACATCACATTCAAACAGGCAAGAGAAAGGCTCAAATACACAATAAAAATAAAGTATAGTGATAAAACTTTAATTTATTTTTTGTTGACGTCTGCCGTTTTCAAATTTCACCCCCTTTGGGGAGTAAGGGTGCCCCCGACCCCCCTTACCCCTCGCGGCCCCTAGCAAGTAAAAAAATGGTTTGAGCATCCCCCTTAGGGGCGCTAAGGAAAACCCCTTGGGGGAGTATTTAGGGGCCCCAAAACTTTTTCAAGCATCTTGCCTGTGCGACATTGCAGGTGTGTGGTCTCAAACCACACACCAAAATTTTAAATTAGTCGGTACAGCTTTTTTCAGCTATAGCAAGATAAGTTGTCTGACACCCCTCACGCGGCACGCGCCACGGACCCCTCCGTGAGACAAAACATGCAAGCAAAAAAAGGGATTGAATGGGGCTATCAGAGGCAAAGACGCTTGTCAATCGGAAGGGGATTCCAAAGTTTAAAAGCCCTAAAAAGGCGTGACGGCGGGGGGGCCCGGGTGGGCCCGCTTAATGAGAAAAAACCCGTATCCACCGAGGATCACGACTCGTCACGAGCGCTTCGCGCCGTCGAACTACTGGCATGCATCTTCAGGGGACATGAAAGTCTGTAGTGATGCTAAAATTTTTCATATATTTTACATGGGGCATTTGGCAGTGGAAGGACTGGCGACAGATAGTTATTAGGAGCTATTTTGTTGCCCCGAAAATTCTATGAAGAATTTATACCTGGTGCCTTTTTTATTTGAATGAAAATTTATTTTGATTTTCATTTTATTTTCAAATGAATTTAGGATGAAAAAAGTCTTTGCCCCCATATGTGATTATAGTATGAACAATTCTCGCTGGGAGGGACTGAAAGGGGAGAATTTTAAGGGGGGAAGGGGGGAGGAGTTTGGGTTAAGGGAAAGGGTATGAGTTAAGGGGAAGTGTGCCACCAGCTCAAGCGAGTGTTCTTTGGGTTTTCCCCCGGGCGTGTTTTAAAAATATTTAAATTAGATTTTCTTTTGGTAGACGGTTGATACGTGGAATTATACCCAGTAAGGCTGACTCTTTTTGGGAAATGTGGGGGAAATTTCTGTCTAACCAGAAAATCACCCGGGGTTTTTTTAAAAAACAAAAACTATATTGAAAAACATCATCCCATTTTTTTTATGTGAAGTAGATGTCTCTTGTTTGAGATCACAGACAAAAAATATAAGTTTAACCAACATCAGAAAGCTCTCCATCCCAACACAGGAAAACTCTAATTGATATAAGTAAAAACCTTTACACTTGAACAGGAACTCTTCCCCCTGTGATGAAGGTAAGCTCTGGTGGGCATACCCCCCCCCTGAACCTTATTGATAAATTATCCTTTATTAGGAACATACCCCTGAATATTAATTATACAGGAAGATATAAGGGGGGAAATAAGGGGGGGGGGTAAGAATGTTGGGGGTTTCACAAAAAACCCGTATCGGGCCCCTTTTTCGCAAGGCCTAGGGCCGCCGTCGGGGAGTTTGGGGAGGACTCCCTTAATAATAATTATAAGGAGGGGCGGCCTCCTTTCGTTTGTGAAAAAAAAACATCGGTACCCATTTGGAAAAAAAGAAAAACAATTTATAACCCAAAGGGAAAGGGGGGGGGGGGAGAATAGGGCGAACGTCGTACGTCTTACCTGGGGGAGGGGAGGAGCTGCCCCTTTCGGGGAACCCAAGACCCCCGGGAAAAAAGGGGGAATGTTTTGGGTACCCTAACTTGGGCCCCTTTCCCGAAGAGCTTATAACCCCCAAATAAACTAATTAAAAAGAAACAGGTACCAAAAAAGGGCTGCCTATAATACGCTGTTACTTTTATAAGAAAAATTAATATGTTTAACCAATAACCCAGGAAAGTGTTATTGAATTGTGTCCCGTGTCCGAAAACGTTTTTAAGTGGGTGGTAATGGAGGCGAAACCCAAAATTTTGGCGACTTTTAATTTAGCAAAAAAATCGACAACAAAATCCATTTATGAAAGTGTTCTCACTATGGTGAATTTTTAAGGACATTAAGAATCTAGGAGGTTTCCTTTATCTGATAGGAGGGTGAGGGGAGGGTGAAAAAATTTGAATCCCTATTATCAGATCCGAAATAAGTATCCCACGAAGTTGATCGCACGCGGAATGTCGGGGGGGGGAGGGAGGAGGGAAGGAAGCAGAGAAAATGGGGAAAATAGGAAGAAAGAAGATAAACTTTCACGAAAAAAATAAAAGATGAATTTTTAGGGAATAAACCCGGGAATTATATGAAATAATTTCCCCTCCCACTCTTCTGAAAAACGGGCATTACACAGTCTTTCTCGGGAAAAAATTAAATTTTTCAATTAAAATAACTACCCAAGACTTTTTTCTCCGTTTAAAAGGGCGCAAGAGATGGTGAGTAGGGGCGAATTTTGAGTGAAAAATGGAAATTTTCATTTTTTGAAAACGGGGTCTGCTTGTTTAGATTACAGAATATTTAATGAAAGGGAAATATCCCAAAGACCCTCGACCCGGGTAGTGACTGGTTGTCAAATCCTGACTCGTCCCCAATTCTGTCGCAAAAGGTTTGTCCCCGGGCGCACACCGGCACCCCAGGTTAGAAACGAGAGCCTTACGATCCCGAAATGCCCGCCACCTCAAGCTGGTCGATGTGAAGTAGAAGCAGTAACTATCTCGAATTAAAATACCCCCCCCCCCCATGAACCAGGCGAGCCCGTGAAAACCAGACACTCCGACTTTTAACAGAGAAATCTCTAGACCAAATTGTTTCATTAGTTTCCAACTACCCTTTACTCAGTAATTTTTCATTTAAAACCTTTTTGCTTAAAACTTTACCGAATAACCCAATCGGGTTGATTGTAAAATTTAATTAAAAAAACTTTAAGACCACCGAACCAGAGAGTCTGTTAATGAAATTCAATGAGAGATGGTATCCCAATCAACCTCTTAACGGATATATTAAAAAATAGACCCCCAATTTTTTTTGAAACCGGTCAAGTTTTTCATTTAAACTTTTGATTTTATTTCCCAAGGTAATAACCGGGGGACGTACAATACCCTAAAAAAGAGTAGGGATTAAAAACCTTTTAGGCCACAAAATAAATTTTCAATGTTCATGTTTAAAAAATTCTTTTTTTCCCAAATTTTAAAATATGGATACCGAACTTTTCCCTCGTTGTTGATGGGTGGCATCAGGGTCTTGTTGACGCCCGTACTTTGAGGCCTTCAGCTTTCAAAACGTTTAGGAACTCCTGAGGTCTTGGAAACTAAAAGGTGCCCTTCCTGAACCCCGGTTTTTCGTGCACCCCGTCTCCGTAGCGTTTTGGGTCACCCCGTTTCTTGCTGGTGTTGTAGACACGGGGGCGGGGACAGCAGTTTTGACCCCCGATACCTGCACGGCCCAAATTTTGTACAGGTTTGGCGCCTGTGTTGTCAGGCAGCTCTTCGGGGACGGGTAGGCCGAGGGAGATCCAGGGCTTCCCTCCCGACGAGGTTTCCCTCCCCTTTTTGAATGGGGTTGGGTTTCGAGGCGTGGGGGTGGGGGCGGCATGCGGGGTGAAGGGGGGCGGAGCTGACGGTAGGCGCGCGGGATCGAGGGGCGGGGGGTGGCGGCTAGGCGCGCTGGGCTGTGGCGGCTTAGCGGCTGGAATGGGGGTACGGCGGGGAAGGGGGCTGGGCGTGGGCATGCGGCCGGCTGTGGGCGGGGGTGCGCGGCAGCCGTGGGGCGGGGACGGTGTGTCGGCTCGCTTCTTACGGCCCCCTGCCCCAAGGGAGGTTTTAGTGTGTAGGGTGTTTGGTTTTTGGGGGAAAGATCAATGAGCCCACTATAATGATCGATACTTTTGAAAATTTTTGAAATTTTCTATCTTGCTTTATTTTTCCCCGGTGAGATCTGTTTCTGATTTTTAGGAAAAATATCCCCCGCTTTTGTCACCAGTGTTTTTGCCAGAACTTTCCCATGAAGAAGTTTAATGGTGCCTTTGTTTTTGAATGATTAATGATTTTTGATTTTTCATTGATTAAACTTTAATGAGAATTGAAAACTAGTCTTTTGACTTAATGGATTATAGTATGAACACTTTCCGCGCGGAGATCTGAAAAGGGATGAATTAAGGGGAAGGGGGGAGGGGTTTAGGTTAAAGGGGAAAAGGGGTTTAGTTAAGGGGAATGTGCCCCAGCTCAAGCGAGAGTTCTCGGGTACCCCTGGCGTGTTTGAATAATATTTAAAATTAGATTTATCTTTGGGAGACGTGATTGTACGGGAATATACCCAGTAAGGCTGACTCTTTTTAATGTGGGAATACGCCTAAGCAGAATAATCACCGGGGTTTTTATAATAAAACAAGAACTATATTTGAAAACATCACCTATTATTCATGGAAATAGTTTTCTCTTGTTTTTAGATCACAGACAAACATATAAGTGTTTAAACCAACATCAGAAAACTCTCCATCCCAACAAGGAAAGCTCTAAAAGATATAAGTAAAAAAACCTTTTCACTCTGATACAGGAAGCTCTTCCCATTGATGAGTAAGCTCTGGTGAGCATACCCTCCCTCCCCGAACCTTATTTATAAATTATCCTTTACTTAGGTAACATACCGCTGATATTTAATTAACATGGAAATATAAGGGGGGAATTAAGATAAGAATGTTGGTGTGTTTTATAAAAACCCTTATCGGGGCCCCTTTTCGTCAAGCCCAGGGGTCCCGCCCCTCGGGAGGGGAGAGAGATCCGTAATAATAATTTAAGGAGGGGAGGCCCCCTTTTCGTTAGTGAAAACTAAAAAATCGGTACCCTATTTGGAAATAAGATAACAATATTTTAAAAAGGGAAAGGGGGGGGGGGGAGAATAGGAGGAACGTCGAGTCTTTCCCGGGGGAGGGGAGAGAGACTGCGCTTTGGGTGAACCAAGACCCCCGGGAAAAAGAGGGAAAAGTTTGGATACCCCGAAAATTGGCCCCTCCTGAAGAGTTATAATCCCCAAAATAATAAAAAAAATTGAAATAGGTACCTAAGAAAGGGCGCCTATAAAACGTCCGTACTTTTAATAGAAAAAATTTAAAAAGTTTTAAACCCAAAACCCAGGAAGGTTTTTGAAGTTTGTGTCCAGTGCCCAACAGTCTTTTTGAGGGTGTGGTAATGGAGGCGAACCTAAATTTGGTCGACTTTTTAAATTTTGCAAATAACTGGCTAACAACCTTATGAAAGTGATCCTCAATGGTGCTATTTTTAAGGACATTTAAAAATCTAGGAGGTTCCTGCGAAGGGGGGTGGGGGAGGATGAAAAGTTTTGAATCCTTTATCCAGCGAAATAAGATCCCACGAATTTTACTCGCACGCGGAATTCGGGGGGGGGGGGGGGGAGGAGGGAAGGAAGGGAGAGAGAAAGGAAGATAGAAGAAAGAAAAAAATTAAAACCCAGAAAAATAAAAGATTGAAAATTTTTACGGGACATAACCCGGGGGAATTTTATGTAATAATTCCCTCCCATCTTTCGAAAAACGGGCATTACCAATCTTTAAGAGGCAAAAATTCCATTCATCTTAAGGTTCCCCGTTAAAATGATGCCAATGTTTTCCCGATAATAGGTTAAAATATGATAAAAAACAACGAAATTTTGGAAGGGGTTGTTTCCCCCTTTCCCGGTTAAAATGATCCTGTGTTTTCCTGTAATATGGTTAACTATGATAAAAACAACTGAAATTTAGAAGAAGGTAGTATTTCCCCTTTCCGGGATAAAAATCAGCAGTAAGCAGCAAAGGGGGCAGGATTTTTTTGCCCCTTAAAAAAAGCAGTATAAGTCCTAACATCCCCTCACTATTTTATTGTTTATACTTATTTTATTTAGATCCTAAGTGCTTCGTGTTTAAAAATTAATACCGTAAAAAGGCTTTTTAAAAAAAAAAAATTTTAAAAAATAAAAACTTTCACCACCCCCACTTTTTAAACCGTCCCCAAATCATTACTTTTTTCATGTCTGCGGGAGAGGAAGCTGGTGGGTGATGCTTTCCCCCCTTTCCCCCTGCTCCCCCCCCCCTTGTTCCCCCGGGAGGGTTATTTAAAGCCGTACTACCCCCCCTTCCCCCCATTTTCCCCCGTCCACAAATCATTTCTTTTGAATTCTCGGTGATGATGGAAGTGGGGAGTTTTGCTCTTCCACCTTCTCCACGCCCTCTTACTTTTTTCCCCCGGGACGGGGCATGAAGGCTGTACCCCCGTGAAGAAGGGTGTAGAAGGTGCCACTGACGACGTTTACAAATGAGAGATGAGGAAGACAGTTTCCCGGATGTGGGTTGGTGGGGGAGGACAGAAGGGACTTAGGAAGAGAGGGGGGAATGAGTGGAGAAATCCCCATCCCATCCAAATTATGGTTTTAGAATTTATGGGGGGAAAATATTGGTTTTTATAATTTTTTGGGGGAAAAAAAATGTGTTTTTTATAATTTTTGGTGGAAAATTTTTGTGTTTTTTAATTTTTGGGGAAAAATTTGGGTTTTATAATTTAGGGGGGGAAAATTTTGGGTTTTATAATTTTTGGGGGGAAAAATGGGTTTTTTATTTTTGGTGGGGAAAATTTTGTGTTTTTTTAATTTAGGTGGGGAAAAATTTTGGGTTTTTAAATTTAGGGGGAAAATTTTGGGGTTTTTTTTTATTTGGGGTGAAATTATGGGGTTTTTTAATTTTTGGTGGAAAAAAATTTTGGGTTTTTTTTTTAGGGGAAAATTTTGGGTTTTTTTTTAAAAGGGGGGGAAAATTTTGGGTTTTTTTTAATTATGGGGAAAATTTTGTGTTTTATAATTTTTGTTGGAAAAAAGGGGTTTTTTTAATTTAGGGGGAAAAATGGGGTTTAAAATTTTTTGGGGAAAATTATGGGGGTTTTTTTAATTGGGGGAAAAATTATGGGTTTTTAAATTATGGTTTAAAATTAGTTTTTATAACTATGGGGAAAAATTTTGGGGGGTTTTTAATTTATGGGGGTAAAATTAGGGGGTTTTTTAATTTATTTTGGGAAAAATTTTGGTTTTTTTTAATTATGGGGAAAAAAATTTTGTTTTTTAAATTTTTGGGGGAAAATTTTGTTTTTATAATTTAGGTGGAAAATAGGGTTTTAGAATTTTTTGGTGATAAAAAATGGTTTTTTTTGAATTTTTGGTGGAAAATATGTGTTTTTTTGAATTTTTGGGGGAAAATTAGTGTTTTTAGAATTTTATGGGGGAAAATTTTGGGTTTTTAAATTTTTGGGGGAAAATTTTGTGTTTTTATAATTTATGGGGAAAATTATGTGTTTTTTAATTTTTGGTGGAAAAAATTTTGGGTTTTTAAATTTTGGGAAAAAAAGGGTTTTTTTAATTTATGGGGTTTAAAATATGGTTTTTTTAATTTTGTTTGGGAAAAATTTTTGGTTTTATAATTATTGGGGAAATTATGGGTTTTTAAATTTTTTGGGGGAAAATTTTGGGTTTTTTTTAATTTTTGGGGGAAAATTTGTGTTTTAGAATTTTAAGGGGAAAAAATTTTGTGTTTTTTAATTTTTGGTGGAAAAATTTGGTTTTATAATTTAGGGGGAAAATTAGGTTTTATAATTTATGGGGGAAAATTTTTGGTTTTTTTTAATTTTTGGGGGAAAAAATTTTGGTTTTATAATTAGGGTTTAAAATTTTGGGGTTTTTAATTTTGGGGAAATTATGGGTTTTATAAATTTTTGGGGGATAATTTTGTGTTTTTAGAATTTATGGGTGAAAATTAGGGGTTTTAGAAAATTTTGGGGAAAATTATGGAGTTTTAATTTATTTGGGAAAATTATGGGTTTTAAAATTTATGGGGAAAATATGGGTTTTTTAAATTTTTGGCGGAAAAAAAATGAGTTTTTTAATTAGGGGAAATATTGGTTTTAAATTATGGTGGAAAATTTTGGGTTTTTTTGAATTTTTGGTGGAAAAAGGGTTTTTAAAGGGGAAAAAAAATTTTGGGTTTTTAAATTTATGGGGGAAAAAAATGGGTTTTTTAAATTTATGGGGGAAAATTTTGGGGTTTTTTTAAATTTATGGTGGAAAATTAGGGGTTTTTTTAATTTTTTGGTGGAAAAATTAGGTTTTTAGAATTTATGGTGGAAAATTATGGTTTTTTTTAAAAATTTTGGGGGGAAAAAAATGGGTTTTTATAATTTAGGGGAAAATATGGGGTTTTTATAATTTTTTGGGGAAAAATTATTTTTTTTTAGAATTTTTGGGTGAAAATTTTTGGGGTTTTTTATAATTAGGGTTTAAAATTTTGGGATTTATAATTTTTTGGTTTAAAAAATGGTTTTTAGAATTTAAGGGGGAAAAAAATTGGGTTTTTTTAATTTATGGTGAAAAAATTATGGGTTTTTTTAATTTTTGGGGAAAAAAATGGGGTTTTTTAATTTTTGGGTGAAAATTATGGGTTTTTTAATTTTTGTTTTGGGAAAATTTGGGGGGTTTTTAATTTTTGGGGAAAATTTTGGGGTTTTTAATTTATGTTGGGAAAATTAGGGGGTTTTTTGTTTAGGGGGGGAAAAATTTTGGGGTTTTTTAATTTTGGTGGAAAATTATGGGGGGGTTTTTTAAATTTTTGGTGGAAAATTTTGGGGTTTTTTGAATTTTTGGTGGAAATTTTGGGTTTTTTTAATTTTTGGCGGAAAATTTTGGGTTTTAGAATTTAAAAAAACACCAAAAAGTAGGCCCCTCACATTTCATAGGGGAGAAGCCAATATTGCCGGCACTATAAACCCGGTTATGTTGGGGAAACTGTTGGGGAGGCGAAAAAGGGTGCCGGGAAACTGGGACATGTCCCGGTGCGAGCAGAACAGACCGCAGTACGCGAAACCGAAACCCCCATGGAGACAAAAATCACCACCACCGCCGCCCGGGTTTAACCCAACGAAGACATCGCCACCCGGGCCACCCCGGGGGGGTAGCAGGTGCGGGGGGGGGGTTTTTGGGTGTGGGGGGGTGGGAGGGTGGTGGGGTGGGGGGAGGGGGTGTTTTGGGGCGTGTGGGGGGGGAGAGAGATTAAAGGACAGTTACTATTTAATTTTACAACAAAAACCCACAAGAAAGAGGAAGGGGAGGGGGCCCACGAGGTCCTTATTCCGAATCAAACTAGGAAAACACACCCACACCCCACCCCCACCCCCACACCAAAAACCCCCCCCCCACCCCCACCCCCCCCCCCCCCCACACACCCCTCCCCACCCGACACCCCACCCAAAAACCCACACCCACCCCCCCCAAACTATCCCCACCCGCACAAACCCCAAACCTCACCGAAGGAAGGAGAGCCCGGAGGAAGCCGGAAGACGGCCCCGGGAGGGGGGGGGCCGAGGTGAAATATTTGGGGGGGAAAAAAGGGGGGAAATTTGGGGGGGGGGAAAAGGGGAAAATTAGGGGGGTTTTTTTTAAAAGGGGGGGGGCCCCGGGGGGGGGGGGGGGGGTTTTTTTTCCCAAAAAATTTTTTTGGGGGGTTTTCCAAAAATTGCCAAAAAAAATTTTTTCCCCGGGGGGGGGGTAAGGCCGGGGCCCCGGGATTTTTTTTCCCCCCGGGGGGAAAAGGTTGGGGTTTGGGTTTTGGGCCCCAAAAAACCCCCCCTTTTTCCCCCCAAAAAACCCCCAAGGGCCAGGGGGGGTTTTTTTTTTTGGGGGGGGGGGGGGTTTTTTTTTGGGGGGTTTTGGGGGGGGGGGTTTTTGGGGGGGGGGAGGGGGCCCCCCCCCTTTTTTCCCCCCCCCCCCCCCCCGGGGGCCCCCCCCCCCCCCCTTTTCCCCCCCTTTTTTCCCCCCCCCCCCCCCCCCCCCCCCCCCCCCCCCCCCCCACCCCCCCCCTTCCCCCCCCCCCCCCCCCCCCCCCCCCCCTTCCCCCCCCCCCCCCTCCCCCCTTTCCCCCCTTTTCCCCCCCCCCCCCCTTTCCCTTCCCCCCCCCCTTTTTTTTTCCCCCCCTTTTTTTTCCCCCCCCCCGTTTAACCCCCCCCCCTTTTTTTTTTTTTTTTTTTTTCCCCTTTTTTTCCCACCCCCGGGCCCCAAATTCCCCTTTTTCCCCCCCTTTTTTTTTTAAAAAAAAAAAAAAAAATTTTTTTTTTTAAAAAAGGGGGGGGGAAAAAAACCGAAAACCCTTTTTTTGGGCGGGGGTTTTTTTGGGGGGGAAAATTTTTGGGGGGGGGAGGGGGGTTTTTTTTTCCCAAAAAAAAAGGGGGGGGTTTTCCCCCCCCCCCAAAAAAGGGGGAAAAAAAAAAAGGGGGGGAAAAAATTTTTTTGGGGGTTTTTGTAAAAAAAAAAAAAAACCCTTTTTTTTTTTGGGGAAAAAAAAAAAAAAAAAAAAGGGGGGGAAAAGGGGTTTTTTTAAAAAAAAATTTTTCCCCTTTGGGAAAATTTACCCCCCTTTTTTTTTCCCAAAAAAAAAAATTTTTTTTTTTAAAAAGGGGGGTTTTTTTTTTTAAAAAAAAAACCCCCTTTTGGGGGTTTTTGGGTTAAATTTTTGATTTTTTTTTTAAAAAAAACCCCCGGTTTTTTTTTTTTTAAATTTTAAAAAAAGGGAAAAATTTGGGGGGGGGTTTTTTTTTTTTTGGGGGTTTTTTTAAAAACCCCCCTTTTTTCCCAAAAAAAAATCCCCCCTTTCCCACCCTTTTTCCCCCCCCCCTTTAAAAAATTTTTTAAAATTTTTTAAAAAAAAAAAATTTTTTTTAAAAATTTTTGGGAAAATTAAATTAAAAAGGGGGGGGAAAAAAAAAAAGGGGTTTTTTTTTCCCCCCCCCCCCCCCCAATTTTTTTTTCCCCCCAACCCTTTTTGCCCTCCCCCCTTTTTTTTTTTTTCCCCCCCAAGGTTTTTTTTTGGGGGCCCCCCCCCCCTTTTTTTTTTAAAAAAAAACCCCCCCCCCTTTTCCCCCCCCTTTTTTTTCCCCCCGGGAAAAAACCCCCCCCCGGGGGGGGGGCCCCCCCCTTTTTTAAAAACCCCCCAAATTTTTTTGGGGGGTTTCCCCTTTTTTTTTTTAAACCCCCCTTTTTTGGGCCCCCCCCCCCCCCCCCTTTCCCCCTTTCCCCCCCCCCCCCTTTTTTTTTTTGGGGGGTTTTCCAAAAAAAAATTTTTTTTTTATTTTTTTTCCCCGTTTTTCCCGTTTTTTTTTTTAAAAATTTTAAAAAATTTTTTTTTTTTTTTTTAAAAAAAAAATTTTTTTTTCCCCCCCAAAACCCCGGGGGGGGAAACCCCCTTTTTAAAAACCCCAACCCCCCCCCAAAAAATTTGGGGTTTTTTCCCCCCCCCCCCCCTTTCCCTTTCCCCCCCCCCCCCCCTTTTTTTCCAAACCCCCCTTCCCAAAAAAGCCCCAATCCCCCAAAAAACCCCCCAAACCCCCCCCCCCCCTTTTTTTTCCCCCAAAAACCCCCCCCCCCCAAAAAAAAAACCCCCAATTTTTTTAAAAAACCCCCTTTTCCCCCTTTTTCCCCCCAAAAAAAAAAAACCCCCCCCCCCCAAAAAAATTTAAATTTTTCCCCTAAGAAAAAAAACCCCCCCCCCCCCCCCCCGAAACTAAAAATTTAATTTTTTTTTTTCCCCCCCAAAAACCCCCCCCCTTTTTCCCCCTAAACCCAAACCCCCCTTTTTTTTTTAAAAAATTTTTTTTTTTTAAAAGTTTTTTAAATTTTGGGGGGAATTTTTTCCCCCCCCCCCCTTTTTTTAAAAAAACCCCCCCCCTTTTTTTTTTTTCCCCCCCCCCCAAACCCCCCCCCCTTTTTTCCCCCAAAAAAAAAAAAGGCCCCCAAATTTTAAAAAAAAAAAGGGGGTTTGTTTTTTTTCCCCCCCCCCCTTTAAACCCCCCCCCCCCCCCGGGGAACCCCCTTTTGGGGGAAAAGGGGGGGAAAGGGGGGTTTGGGGGGGGGGGAAAAAAAAAAAAAAATTTTTTTAAAAAATTTTAAAAAAAAAACCCCCCCGGAAAAATTTTTAAAAAAAGGGGAAAGGGGGAAAAAACAAAAAAAAAAAGGGGGGGGGAAAAAAAAAAATTTAAAAAAAAAAGGGGAAAAAAAAAAAAGGGTTTTTTGGGGGGGGGGAAAATTTTTGGGGGGCAAAAAAAAAGGGGGAAAAAGGGGGGGGGGGGGAAAAATGAAAAAAAAGGGGGGAAGGGGGGGGAAAGGGGGGGGAAAATTTTGGGGTTTTTGGGGGGTTTTTTTTGGGTTTGGAAAAAATTTTTTTTTTTTTTGGGGGAAAAAACAAAAAAAAAACCCTTTTCCCCCAAAAAATTTTTAAAAAAAATTTTTTTAAAATTAAAAAAATTTTTTTTAAAAAAAAAGGGGGAAAAAGGGGGAAAAAGGGAGAAAAAAAAAAAAAGGGGGGGAAAAAAAAAGGGGGGAAAAAAAAAAAAAAGGGGGGAAAAAGGGGGGGAAAAAACCCCCAAAAAAAAAAAAAAAAAAAAGGGGGGGGGGGGGAAAAAAAAAAAAAAAAAAAAAAAAAAAAAAGGGGGGGGAAAAAAGGGGGGAAAAAAAAAAAAAAGGGGGGGGGGGGGGAAAAAAGGGAAAAAAAAAAAAAACCCCCCCCCTTTAAAATTAAAAAAATTAAAAAAAAAAAATTTTTTTTCCCCGGGGGGAAAAAAGGGGGAAAAAACCCCCTTTTTTAAATTTTTAATATTTTTTTTTTAAAAAAAAAAAAAATTTTTTTAAAATTTTTTTTTTAAAAAAAAAAAAAAAAATTTTTTTCCCCAAAAAAAATTTTCCTTTTGTTTTGAAAAAAAAAAGGGGCCAAAAAAAAACCCCCCCCAAAAACCCGGAAAAAAAAAAGGGCCCAAAAAAAAAAGGGGGAAAAAAAATTTTAAAAAAAAAATTTTTTTTTTTAAAAAAAAAAGGGGAAAAAATTTTTTTTAAAAAAAAAAATTTTAAAATAAAACAAAAAAATTTTTTTTAAAAAAAATTTTTTTTTTTTTTTAAAAAAATTTTTTTCCAAAAAAAAAGTAGGGGGGAAAAAAAAAGGGGGGGAAAAAAAATTTTTTTAAAAAAAAAAAAAAGGGGGGAAAAAAAAATTTCCCCCCCCCTTTTTTCCCTTTTTTTTTTTAAAAAAATTTAAAAAAAAAATTTTTTGTTTTTAAGCAAAAACCCCCCGGGGGGGGAAAATTTAATTTTTTTCCCCTTAACCCCTTTAGGGAAACCAAAAATTTTTTCCTTTTTTTTTCCCTTTTAAAAATTTTTTTTTTTTTAAATTTTCCCCCTTTTTTTACCGGGGGGGGGGGGAAAAAAAAGGGCCCCCCCCGGGCCCCCCCAAAACCGGGGGGGCCCCCCGGGGGGTTTTAAAAAACCCCCCCCGGGGCCCAAAAGGAAACCCCCAAAAAAGGGGTTTTCCGTGGGGTGCCCCCCGCCTCTTTACCTTGCCCATAAAGCCTTTTTTATGGAGCAAAAAAAAATTAATGGAAGGATAGTTTGTGACCCATTACAATATCGTCAGTCAGTTATCGAACATTAATGGTTTTCATTCGAGGGTTACACTTTCGTCAGGGGGTTGTTTTGTTTACAATTATAGCTGGAGCCCCGAGCGGGCGGCTCGAACACCCTGTCAGCCGTTCTGGCGAGGCCGAAAACGAGAGAGAAGCCGCAAGAAGCCGTAAGAACCCGGCTTCTTACGGTTTTTTCCCCCAAAATTCGCCTAAAATTTTTTCATAAACACCTTCTGGGATGCAATGGCTCATGGGGTGTGGGGTTTAAGATCCAAAAGTACATTTTTATTAGCAAACAATTGTGTCTCATTTATTTATTTTTTCTATTTTTATTGCCTCTATTTTGTGTCGCCCAGTAAGTTTTGCTTAAAAATGCTTGAGTAGTAGTATTATTATTGTGGGGGTTTTGGGGAGACATTAAACCCTTCTGTTACACTCTGTCTGGGGGAGGGAAGCCCCCTTTTTCTCTCTCTTCTTCCCCTTTTCCTTCTCTCTCTCTCTCTCGGGGTGAGGCGTTAGTAATTCGATACTTTTAGTTAGTTTTAAAGCTTATAATAGAAAACCCCTTGGGGAACCAGAGCAAATTTTCCATGTTTTTGGGGTACCATTAGACGTTTTTTAGGTAGCCTAAGTAATTTTTTATGCTATGACCGGTTAGTATCCTTTCCCTAACTAATTGGAAATTTTCAATTGTTTTCGTAATTTCAGTGCTCGACAATGGGGAAATTTTTAATAGAAAAAAAAAGATCTGGGCGTGAAGGGGTTAAGGTGGGGGTTGGGGGGATATGAATCTCTGCCCTTTTCTTTTTCAGTGTTACAGTTATTCAGTTATCATTTTGTCCAGTGAGTTTTAAGCCAATCTTACTGGGGGACTTCTTTGGATACCCAGAAAGGAAAAGGGCCCCTACCTGTTAAAAATAGTTTTTTGGAACACAATTACCCTTTTGATGGTTAAAATAAAGATCTTGCGTAAAAAGAGTGCACTCGGGATCTAACACACAAGTTTTAATGAGCCTTTGTACCAGAAGGATTTTATGAACAAATATCTGTCGCCCTGTAGCTTAAAAGTTTTTTACTGGGCGGACATTTTTTCATCAGGGGAGAATTTTTTTGGTCGCCCAGTTAGCATTTTAAAAAAAAGCATGCTCTTCTTTTCTTATCTTTTTTTCACTCCCATCCCTTCTCCCTATTTTAAACATCTCTTAATCTATTCATCTCAAGATCAGATATCAATTCATTATTAAAAGACTTTATGGAAAATCTGACGTTGAAAACGCCGTACTCTCACACTTCGAGGGGGAAAAGTGTTGTATCCCCCCCCCTTCCTCCCCAACCCAGCCCCCTATCCCTTCCTCAACCCAGTCCCCATCCTCCCCAAGTATTCACCCCCCTACCCCTCCCTAAAGTATCTCAGCCCCCTATCCCCCCTCAAGATCCCACCCCCCTACCCCTCCCAAAAGTACCCCACCCCCCTATCCCCCCCTCAAGTATCCAGCCCCTTTTCCCCTTTCCTCAACCCGCCCCCATCCCTCCCTCAGACCCCACCCCCCTACCCCTCCCTCATGATCCAGCCCCCTATCCCTCCTCAACCCACCCCCCACCCCCCCCCCTCAGTACCCAACCCCTATCCCTCCTAATGATCCCAGCCCTCTATCCCCCCCTCAAGAAACCCACCCCCCTATCCTTTCCCCTCAATGACCCCCAACCCCCCACCCCCCCTCAACCCAGCCCCCATCCCTTCCTCAATGATCCCAGCCCCCACCCCTTCCTAAAACACAGCCTCTACCCTCCCTCAATACCCACCCCCCCCTTCCTCACCCCCCCCCATCCCTCCCTCAAGTATCCCACCCCCCACCCTTCCTAAATGACCAGCCCCATCCCCCCTCAAGTACCCAAAGCCCCCATCCCCCTCAAGATCCCACCCCCCATCCCTCCCTCAAGACCCCACCCCCATCCCTCCTAAGTCCCCCAGCCCCCTATCCCCCCTCAAGTACCCCAGCCCCTATCCCCCCCTAAGTATCCCAGCCCCCTACCCTCCTCAAGATCCCAGCCCCCTATCCCCCCTTAAGTATCCAGCCTCCTACCCCTCCCTCAAGTACCCCACCCCCTACCCTTCCCAAGTACCCACCCCCCATCCCCCCTCAAGACCCCACCCCCCCTATCCCCCCCTAAAAGTACCCCAGCCCTACCCCCTCCCTCAAGCCCCACCCCCCTATCCTCCTAAAGAATCCCAGCCCCCACCCCTCCCTCAAGTATCCCAGCCCCCTTCCCTCCCCCCCCCCTTTTCAAGTACCCACCCCCCCTACCCCTCATCAAGTATCCCACCCCCCTTCTTTTCCCAACCCCCCCTTCCCTCCTCAAGACCCCAGCCCCCTATCCCCCCTCAGTACCCACCCCCCTACCCCCCCCAAATTTACCCCAGCCTCCTATCCCCCCACAACGCCCCCATCCCCCCCTACAGCCACGAGTATAGTCACACCCACCTCGATGGGAAGTGTGTATCCCAGCCCCCTATCCCTACCCAAGTATCCCAGCCCCATCCCCCCTCAAGATCCCCCCCCCCTATCCCTCCTCAAGTATCCCACCCCCCATCCCCCCCAAAAGTATCCCACCCCCCTATCCCTCCTAAAGTATCCCCCCCCCTACCCCTTTCCCTCAAGTATCCCACCCCTACCCCCCCTCAAGACCCCAGCCCCTATCCCTCCCTCAAGTACCCAGCCCTATCCTCCTCAAGTATCCCACCCCCCTTCCCCCCCTCAAGTATCCCGCCCCCTACCCTCCTCAAGTTCCCAGTCCCCACCCCTCCCTCAAGTATCCCGCCCCTTTTCCCCCCCTCTGTATCCCAGCCCCCTATCCTCATCAAGTATCCCACCCCCCATTTTTTCCTAAAAACCCACCCCCCTACCCCCCTAAAGTACCCCAGCCCCCTATCCCCCTCAAGTATCCCACCCCCCACCCCTCCCCAATTACCCAAGCCCCCACCCTCCAACAACCCAGCCCCTATCCCCCCACAACGAGCATAGCACACTCACACTCTCGGGGAAAAGTGTTGTATCCCAGCCCCTTCCCTCCCTCAAGACCCCAGCCCCCTACCCTCCTCACAGCCACGGTAGTCAACCCACACTCTGACGGAGAAGGTTGTAGTTGGAGGGTAGACGGGCAGCTCTGGGGCAAAGGGTGTGGCCCCATTTCCCAGCCAATGTGCATGATGGCCGCGCAAGACGGGGAACAACGGCACCTTCCCCACGGCATGGGGACCGGGGGGTGGGGGAGGGGGAGGGGGGGGCTGTGGGGGGTGTAAGGGGGGTGTGGGTGAAGGCGAGGTGAAGAAGGGGGCAAAGGAGAGGCGAAAAAGGGGGGTTTTAGGAGGGGTAAAGAAGGGGTGTAGGAGAGGCTGAAAAAGGGGGTTGAAAAAGGGGGCTGAAAAGGGGGTTGAAGAAGGGGTGAAGAAGGGGTTTGAAAAAGGGGCAAAGAAGGGGGGTAGGAGAGGTGAAAAAGGGGGCGAAGAAGGGGGTTAGGAGGGTTTGAAGAAGGGGGGAAGAAGGGGCGAAAAAGGGGGTAAAGGGGAGAAAGAGATAGATACAAGACATCAAAAAAATTTAGCATCTCAAGCGAAGTGTTTTTTATTTTTTATTTATACATACAAAGGACGGGGAAAAGGCAAAAAAAAAAGAAAAAAAAAGGCCATTAATTCCCAAACCCAAGAAAGCGAGGTTTTGAATAAAAAGGGGGTGCAATTTAGTTAAAGAGCGAGAGCGAGAGCGAGAGCGAGAGGAGGGGAGAGAAGAGAGGAGAGAGAGAGGAGAGAGAGAGAGAGAGAGAGAGAAAAAGGGAGAGAGAGGGGAAAAATAGCGGACAAAGAGCGGGAACATAAAAGCAAAAAAACCCCAACCTTTAGGAAATTTCCGATAGAAGGAGATGGAGCAGGAAAATAGACAAAAAATTTTAACTCAAGCCCTTTTTAGATACTTTTTGTGTTGCCCCCTGGTTAAAATTAATAGATTTTATAAGGCTATATAATAAGGCTTTAAAAAAAATGGGTTTGTAGGAAAAAAAATAGTATGACACTAAAAAAAATAGTAGACACTAAAAAAAAATGTTGACAATAAAAAAAAATAGTAGACACAAAAAAATAGATGAAATAAAAAAAATAGTATGACACTAAAAAAAAAGTACGAAAATAAAAAAAATAGTATGACACTAAAAAAAAATGTACTGACCCCTAAAAAAAATAGTATGACAAAAAAAAAAATAGTACTGACACAAAAAAAAAAATAAAAGACAAAAAAAAAAATAGACGACACTAAAAAAAAAGTACTGACAAAAAAAAAAACCATAAAAAGATACCATAAAGGACAAAAGAAATACGGGTTTTCCCTAGGGGGCTTTGATATGGGAAAAACGAAATATAGATGCCAAAATATTATTTTTAAAGAAAAATGACCCGAGCAAGGAGCGGGACCCCACCAGTGTAGCTTTTTCCCCGATTTTTTCACAATAGGTAAATACACACGGGAAAACTCCTCTCTCCTTCTTTTCCTCTCTCTCTCTCTCTCTCTCTCTACCACCTACCTCGACGCGCACAACACAGGGGGGTAGGTATTCTTCCCTTGGGGGTGATACGCGGGTCGCCCCCGGGTCTCGTGTACCAGAAGGGCCCAGCCAGACCCCAACCGGGCTGCCGCCCCAAACACATAGAAGCCCGCGGCAGCCCCCTGGGAAAGGGTTTGGGAAGACAGCCACCCACCCCCGAGAGAGAACCAAACCCAAAATCATTCCCTGTAAACATGAGGTGGCTTCAGGAGGGAGTGCGGGGATTGGGGGGATAAGCTATGTCAGGAATGGGGGGAAAATGAAAAAAGGGGAAATTTAGCCTATGTAAAGGGACGAGGAGCCACAGAGCCAGTCAGTCTCTTTTCCCGTTTCACAACTAGGTAAAAAACACAATACACACACACCAAAAGGGACGGAGATTTGTTTTTGCTCCTTTGTGAGCCGGCCCCCACAACGAAGGTATGACTGACGGCCGGACACTATCCCCGCAGAGAGAAGAAGAAGAGAGAGAGAGAGAGAGAGGAGGAGAGAGAGAGAGAGGAAGAGAAAGGGGGGGGGGAAAAAAAAAAAAGGGAGAGAGAAAGAAAGAGAGAGAGAGAGAGAGGGGGAAGAGAGAGAGAGGGGAAAGGGAGAGAGGGGGGGGCAGAGAGAGGAGAGAGGAGAGAGAGAGGGGAAGAGAGGGAGAGAGAGAGAGAGGAGAGAAAGGGAGGGGGAGAGAGAGGGAGAGAGGGGAGAGAGAGGAGAGAGAGAGAGAGAGGGGGTTTTTAGACAATAATAAGACTTAGCATAATATTTTTTTAGTCTTGATTTTTAATGAGAGGGGGTTTTTAGGATTTTAAAAACCAGTTGGTTTTACCCCACCCTAGAGATCTTTAGATTTGTACAGGAAATTTTCCCGTGTATTTAGAGTGTAAGACATAAGAGGGGGGACACGTGCCCGCCTAAAGGCCCGGTATTATTTAGGAAACTTTCAAAACATGAAATTATAATAAAAAAAGGGACAATCGATTGGGGTTCAATTTGTTTTTATCAATTTTCATCAGTAGGAGTAAAACCCTAGGAAAAAAAGAGCTTTGGGGGAGAAGCAGCCTATAGATTTATATTCCCAAGCTTGGTTCAGTACTGAAATTGCCCAAAACCTTTGTCTTATAATTCTGCTCAGGGTGAAAATTGGACCCCTTTTGAACGTAAAAAAAACTGGTAACTTTTGTGTCCATCTGAAAAGTGTGTCTTGTCCATTGAAACCCGGGTTTTTGCCACTGAAACTCTGTGTTTTGCCCATCTGATAACTCGGTCTTGCCATCTGATAACTCTGGCTTGTCCATTGATTTCTCTTTTTTTCTCTTCCTTTTTATTTTGTTGACCAGAAGACCAAAAAATAAAAAACATGATTGAAGACAAAAAAAAAAAAACCCCAGAAAGAAGATTAAAGACAAAAAACCCCCAAAAAAAAAAGGTTTGTGACCCCAAAAAATAAAAACAGACAAGGAAAAAGAAGACACCAGAGGAGAGAGCAGAGAGAGGAGAGAGGAGAGAGAGGAGAGAGAGGAGAGAGAGGGGAGGAGAGAGCAAACGAGAGGAGAGGAGAGCAAAAGGGAAGAGGAGAGAGAAGAGAGAGGAGAGAGGAGAGAGAGAGGAGAGAAGGGAAGGGGGAGAGAGAAAAGAAGAGGAGAGTCAGTTAGTCAGTCAAAAAGACAGAGAGAGAGAGAGAGGGAGTCAGTCATTTTCAGTCAGTCAGCACAGTCAGCCACCCACACTCCCCTGGAAAACCCCAAGGTGGGCGTCAGTCGGGTCAGCCACCCAAAACCTGGGGAAAGCGAGGGTGAGGCTTTCAGCGCGCCCACAGCAGTCAGTCACCCACCCACACTAACCTGAGCAAAACCAAGGGTGAGGCGGACAGCTATGAAACCCCTCCCCTGCCAAAATAACAGGGTGAGGCGGAAGTTAACACTCACCTGCGCAAAACCAAGGATGAGGCGGACAGCTTGAAAACCTACCTGCG
This sequence comes from Chionoecetes opilio, assembly GCA_016584305.1. Lineage (NCBI taxonomy): Eukaryota > Metazoa > Arthropoda > Malacostraca > Decapoda > Majidae > Chionoecetes > Chionoecetes opilio. Next base: position 340,601 of record JACEEZ010013569.1, read on the forward strand.
AAAAACCAAGGATGAGGGGAAGCTATGAACACGTTGGTGGAGAGGGGGCCGCGTAGGGGAGGCGAGGGAGAAGGGAGCAGAACAGGCCGAGTAGGATGACGGTTTGCTTCCCACCCGTCCGCCATGGCCGCCCGGGATTTTGGTGAAACAACCATAGAAAAACCCCAATACAGCCCCGAGTCTTGTCCCACTCAAACCTGCCTTTGAGGGGGGGAAAGGGGAGGGGGAAATTTGGTTTAGTTTTGTTTTTTTTGTGTTTTATCCCACCAAAGCGACGTCTGTGTGGGGAGGGAAGGGGGAATAGGCAGTTGTGTCCCTTCTGTCTTTACCCCCACTAAAAGCGACGTCTGGTGGGGAGGGAAGGGGGGGAATGGTTAGTTTGTGTCCTCTCAGTTTATCCCACTCAAAGGACAGTCGAGGGGGAGGGAAGGGGGAAATTGGCATTTGGTCCCTTATGATTTCCCACTCAAGCGACAGTCTGAGGGGGAGGAAGGGTGGAAGGTTAGTTTGTGTCCCTTCATGTCTTATCCCACTAAAGCTGACTTTCTGAGTGGGGAGGGAAGGGGGATAGGGCTAGTTGTGTCCCTCTCATTCTTACCCCATCAAAGCTCATTTGATGGGGAGGAAGGGGGGATAGGCTAGTTTGTGCCTTTGTCTTATCCACTAAAGCGACAGTCTGGGGGGAGAGGGGGGGAAAGATGATATTTTTTGTTCTATCCCACCAAACCCCCCAATTATGAGGGGGGAAAGGGGGGGGGAAGGGGGAGAGAGGTTAGATTTTCCCTCTCGTCTACCCCATCCCACCCCCCGTGCTGAGGGGGGGAAAGGGGGGGAGGGGAGATGATTAGTTTGTTCTATATCCCCCCAAACCACACGCCATTTTGAGTGGGAAAAGAAAAAAAAAAAACGAAAAAAAACCCACCAATAAAAAAAAAAAAAAAAAAAAAAAAAAAAAAAAAAAAATTACCCCCAAAAAACTAACAAAAAAACTAAAAAAAAAAACAAAAAAAAAAACTAAAAATTATTTACAAAAAAAAATTACTCCCCAAAAAAATCACTAAAAAAAAAAAAAAAAAAAAAAAAAATAAAAAATTTCCACTTAAAAATAAACAATTTACCCCTCCAAAAACTACACAGCAAAAAAAAAAAAAAAAAAAAAATACCCCCAAAAAAAACTAAAAAAAACTAAAAAAAAATAAAAAAAATTCCTCACAAAAAAAATATCTGATGGAAAAATAAATAAATAAATAAAAAAAAATTTCCCCCCCCAAAAAATATAAAATATAAAGGTTCAAATCCCGTATATCCAAAGTAGACTCCTTCGACCCATTCCCCAAAACGGGAAGCATTTTCGACCCCCCCCCACCCCCACCCCCGCCACGCCGAGGATCGTATAGCAGGGGGGTGGTGGGGGTTTTAGTAAGGGTCTGTAGCAGAGCGTGGTGGTGTTTTGGGGGTGGTGGGGGGGGAGGGGGCTTTCCATGGAACGATAGCGATGGGAAGGGGTAGCGAAGAGGGAGAGAAGGGGGCAAGCCGGGAAAACGCCACAGAACACCGGGTTTTGCGACCCCCACCCCAACCCTCTGGGGAAGGGGAGCTACGTACAGGGGGTTATATCATAGGAAGACAATTTAAAAAAACCAGAAAACAAGATAAAGACCCCGAAAAAAGATTGAAGACAACAAAAACCAGAAAATAGATTGTAGACCCCAAAAAAAAAAAACCAGAAAATAAAATTGAGACCCAAAAAAAACCAGAAAATAAGGTTGTAGACTAAAAAAAAAATGAAAATAAGATTGTAGACCCCAAAAAACCCAGAAAATAAGATTGTAGACCCAAAAAACCCAGAAAATAAGATTGTAGACCCAAAAAACCCAGAAAATAAGATTGTAGACCCAAA
>JACEEZ010013569.1:347500-430000 GCA_016584305.1 Chionoecetes opilio
GAAAATTTTAAAATTTTTTTAAAATTTCCTAAATTTTAATTTCATTTTTAATTTTTTGGGAAAAATTAGTCCCTTTTTTTAAATTAAAAAATAGTATTTTAATCTGCTTTCAAAAAATGAAAGAAATACATTAAAAAGTAATAAAAAGTTTACTTTAATATTTTAAGGGGTGTTCATCCCAATTTAATTTTGATTCCTTAAATCGGGCATAACCTTTAAAAATTACAAACTAAATTTTAAGGGGGTTTTTTTTCACCTTTTTTTGTAAATGTTTTTACAAAAAAAATTTTTAAATTTTTTACAAAAGCCTTAACCATAAATTTCCAAAAATAAAAACCCTTTCCTTAAAAAAAGACCCAATATTTAAAAAAGGTTAAATCATAATCCAAAGGGGATTACAGATGTTTTTATCTACAATTTTTTAAAAAATAATAATATTTTGTATTTTTTTTTTTCTCCATTTTCAATTCTAAACCAAAAAGAATAACCTGTTTTCAATAACTCCTCATGGGTTTAACCCAAGTCACCGTAAACCAAAAAGCGGGGTGATTTTTTCACTCCCCAACAACCCCCTAGTTATACCTGTTACTTTAATGCCTATTGTTTTTCAAAACCCCCCGACTCCACACCCATACAACATAATTGGTACAATTAATTTTTCATAGAGATCTATACTAACGTCAAGTGGTAGGCTAAATTTAATGATTTTATTAAACAACCCATACATAGCCCTTTTTGCCTGGACTATCTGCTTATTTTTAGCCTTATAAAATGACCCATTATAGTTAAACTTGGTTCCTAAATATACGTACTCGTGCACTACTTCTATATCTTCATTCCCAAACTTAAATGTTTTGAACCTTCTTACTTTCCTTCTCGAAAAAATAAAAACTTTAGTTTTGTCAACGTTCACTTGTAATCCCCAGCCATCACAGTACCCGTGCACAGCACTCGGCGCCTCCTGCAGCGGCGGCGCGGTCTCCGCCAGTATCACTGTGTCGTCACCATAAAGTAAACAGCAGTCTCAAGTAAACATCAAGGGCATTTGTGCTCAAGGTGCGGGATAGGTGCCAACGACGCCCGCGCCCGCGCCCGCGCCCGCGTCGGCAAGCGCCCGACGGCAAGCTCTGCATGCGTCCCCTCCCCTGCAATTGTTCTTTATAAAAGTTCCGAGAATGTTCCGAAAATGTTCCGAGAATGTTCCGATAATGTTCCGAAATGTTCCGAGAATGTTCCGAAAATGTTCCGAGAATGTTCCGAGAATGTTCCGAAATGTTCCGAGAATGTTCCGAAAATGTTCCGAGAATGTTCCGAAAATGTTCCGAGAATGTTCCGAAATGTTCCGAGAATGTTCCGAAAATGTTCCGAGAATGTTCCGAAAATGTTCCGAGAATGTTCCGACTTTTAGTATTGGCCACTACTTACCTCCTTACTTGACGATGATGAATGATGCAGGGGATTGATATAGGACTGTACACAGTCTAAGTATGTATATTGTACAGTAGATAAAAGTACACGTGGTTATGACGGACGCCAGGGAAGAAGCGTCCAACCCTCAGTGGGGAGGGTGTGTGAGTGAGCGAGTGTGCGACTGAGCGACCACTCTCGAGTCTCGTTGTGTCGCTGTGTGTGTGTGAAGTTGGGTGACGGGTGAGGTCATATGTACAGCCAGCGGTTGCCAGAATATCAACATAGTAACAATTACCAATACCACCATTACAAGTGGAGACAAGTTTTCACCCTGCCTAACACCTATGTTACAATGGAACAATTCAGATACACAGTTGTTTAGTCAATAAGGCCCGCCTCCTGCCCTCTCCCCCACCATCTCTCCCTTTCCTCCCTCTCTCTCTCCCATTCCTGCCTCTCTCTCTCTCTCTCTCTCTCTCTCTCTCTCTCTCTCTCTCTCTTTAAAAAAAAACTAAAGCCCACACACTGCCTCATGCGTTGATACACGAGGCAGGTGGATGTGTTAAAAACAGTGTGATAACGTATAAGGGGGCTTGAATACTACTCTAAGCGAGACTTGTGGATAACATTGCCGAAGCAGGAGTTGAGCTTTGTTTCGGATGGAAAAAGATTTGTTACCTATGAAGGGAATTATAAAATACACAACGGCTTTATGAGCGGTATGTATTAGGGGAGAATTTTTATTTTTTTTCCATCCGAAACAAAGCTCAACTCCTGCTTCGGCAATGTTATCCACAAGTCTCGCTTAGAGTAGTATTCAAGCCCCCTTATACGTTATCACACTGTTTTAAACTCAAGGAGAGAATCCCTGATGCCCTGCGTTCCTCAGTGGTGTACCAATTTAAGTGCAGTAGCTGTAACGCTGCTTATATTGGGCAGACCAAACGCCACCTCACCACTAGGATCGCGGAGCATCGGGGACTGTCTCACGGGACTGGCAAACCCGTGTCCAAACCACCATTTTCAGCCATTCGGGATCATTCCGAAGCCTCAGGCCACCCAATAACAAACCAAGACTTTAATATTTTACACACAAGCTCCCACGACTCCACCCGAAGGATATGTGAGAGCCTCCTCACCCACCACCACAAACCGTCCCTCTGCGCACAGGGCACCTCAACCCCGCTTGTGTGCTTTTAAAGAGAGAGAGAGAGAGAGAGAGAGAGAGAGAGAGAGAGAGAGAGAGAGAGAGAGAGAGAGAGAGAGAGAGAGAGAGAGAGAGAGAGAGAGAGAGAGAGAGAGAGAGAGAGAGAGAGAGAGAGAGAGGAAGGAGAGAGAGAGAGAGAGAGAGAGGAGGAGAGAGAGGAGAGAGAGAGAGAGTGGAAGTGAGTGAGTGAGTGAGTGAGTGAGTGAGTGAGTGAGAATTTTATTGGCCTTAATATTATACAAGTTATTATACATGTAGAGAAAATGTCAAAGCCTTTGTCCATTGCGTGGTAACTCTTTTATGGACTTTATGCTATTATAAGAGGTCAGCAGATGTAGCGTGTATGACGACCTAATGCTAATTTACATATGAAAAACTAAATTAAATTAATAAATTAATATTCCCTACTGAATATACTACTTAATTTAATCAATGGACCCTACCCATAACTACGTCACGGTTTGTTTACATCGGTGCATTGTGGGGATAAGTCGGGGTCGCCGCGGGTGGACCTATGAAGGGAAAACTACGGCGATGGAAGAATTTCGAGTTATTTTGCGCGAAATTGATATTCCAGGTGCTATATTACTGTGCTCTGTTCTCGCTGACAACACTAAAGAGAAGACCTGAGGTAATGGCTGATGTGCAGAGGCTTCTAAACCAAGAAAACAGAGTCATAACAGAGCCTCGTCAAAAGGTAAGCAATTGGTAGGTACGTAATGTGTCCCTACCACTTGCTTACTTCTTAGTGTGTGTGTGTGCAGGTGGAAGGCGCTCTCATTCTACCTGTTCTTCTATGAGTTCGTATATCTGTCTAGCTGTAGGCTACATGTCATTGTAGGTTCATTTGAGCTCTTTGTAAGGAATTGCGATGCCTAAAGTCATCACTTGCCTGTTGTCATGGGTCACTTGTCCCTGTCTAATCACTTCTTCCTTATAAACTACAACTTATATATTCACAAACAGTGAAACCTACCACAAAACTTGAAGGAGGATTATTGGCCATCTTGCGGTAGTAGGGGTAATGCAAGTTAATGTTACTGTGGAGCGGCCCGCTGCGGCCGCTTGACAACCCTATGTTGTTGACGTCACAGCATGGCGCCGGTCGTTTTAGGGCGCACACATTTTCCTCCACTTAAAATGGCTGCATCATCAAAAATACTGTTCACATCGAAAATTCAGCATCACTGCCCTACTATATCAGTCTTGAAGATTTCCAATCTATCGTTACCTCAAGTAGAGTAATTGGGTCCATTTAGGGTTTCCCGGCACACCTGGGCTTGTATTATTCATTCAGTCACCACGCACGGGATGCAGTTGCCACACACTCTATCATGTATTCCCCGCACGCACAAATACTGCTTGGTATACAGATAAGATTTTCATCCTGTCTAGACACTTTGCAAGTACCAACTACACGGTTATTGACTATACAAAGCGCCGCCACGTCAGCACGAACTAGGCGGACTCGAACCGCTGACCGAATGCACAGGGACGCTGCACATTGCGAACTCACGTCTCTACCAACCTTGCCACCCTGACGGGCATACACCTTGGTATACACTGCGCAATCATCACCATCTGGGCATCGAGAACATAATCTCTATTCCAATCATATTCCTACACTTAATACATTACTGCTCAATCCAAGAATTCATTAATATTTTCCGAGTAATAAGAAATCATAATCCAATCATGTGCACTCCCCTCACCGTTTCACTCTTTCTCTATAACCTCTTCACTTTTTTATGCTTTGCCATAGTGCCATGTGACCTCTGATGTCTGGCACATTTCCACCTTTTTGGCATTAAATCAATCAATCAATCCAATATCACTCCCACGCAATATTAGCATTCAGTTCCACAAAATCTCTAAATTCTGGTTGTCACATTATCACTTCATTATATTCACCTCATTTTCAGCCCCTGCCATACGCATACCATTCATCCGTCTCTATAACACGTTTTTCACCCACGCAAACGTACATCCACGGTAGTCATCTGTCTGCCGCAGTTGTCGTCGAGGCTAATTAGAACATGACTGGGTCTGGATTAAAGTATTTTTTACCTTTCTTTTGTTTCTACAGGTCACAACGAGTGTGAAAGTAACAATGAAATGTGCAAACAAACAAAAATCATGGTTAGGTTAGGTTAGTTTGAGGGTTAGGTTAGAACGTTAGAGTAGGTTAGTTTAATGGTTTGATTAGGTTATTATTTGATGCTTTAACAACTGGAGCGTGTTTTTTCCCCGTCAAAATGTCTAAGAAGTGTATTATTAGAAATTTGTCATCACTTATTCGAATTGCAAAAAACACTTAGGTTTGCACAGGAAAAAACTATCTCTATCCGTAGATAACAGTGAAGTCGCCACCTGCAGTGAAGTCGCCAGGCGCCAAATATTACGAATTATAGCATCACTAAGCTAGGAGGTGGAGGAGGAGGAGGAGGGAGAAGGGTGGAGCATTTTGGTGTGGATGATGAATTTGTTTATAAACACAGCTGAGAGCGTGGAAGCCTTGTGATTGGCTGAAACTTTTTGAGAAATACTATGTGATTCGCTGGCGAGGCTATGACGTAATTGTACTCTCTCAGCCAATCAGCTATCGAAGCCCATAGTGACACCGTAGCGCCACTCCCATATCTCGTACCAGAATCCCCGCGACTTCCGGGTTGTACAAATAGAGGAAGTTAGTTAAGCTAAACACCGTGCCCTTTAACTCTCTCTGAATGTTTGCCCTTTGCTGCTGTGCTGCCTTGCATATCAACCAACGTGCGTGCTTACATTAAAAAAAAAATATATATATATATATATTGTTATGCCATAATTACAAACTAACTAGGGGTCAAGGCAAACAGAAACACAAAGTGATCCAGGTTTAACAAAGTTATTTAATTTGTTATAAATAGTCACTATATAACTAGACACCATACCATAACCACCACCACCACTTAACCTAAGAGTGCTAACTTTAAGTTGCTACCCAGCATGAATACATAGTATACACAGTTAATACAACAGTACAGTTGTGTGAGCTCTACACAAATCCTATAAAATAACATAATATATAAAAGGTGGAACAATACTCAAGTGTTGGTTGCGGGGTTACCGCAGGAAGGAGGTCTTCACTTCACGACGTCCAAAACCAGTTTGCCTACTTCCATGGGTTCAGCGTTCACGAACCTTTCTGACACGTCAGCCACCATACGTCATCATCATGACACGTCAGCGATAATTAATCATTAACAATTATCCTTATAATTACATATCTTAGAATTACATATATAATAAACATACATTTAATAATAGAAAATAGACATTTTAAGGGGGAACCATAACATACCATAACACCCCTCCCCTTAAGATAAAAACACAACTTTTAGTGTTTTTACACTAACTAGAAGCTATGAAAGTGGTCGCGATAAGGCGTCTGCAATTAGGTTATCACGCCCTTTGATATGTCTGATTTCTAAATTATAGGGCTGCAATATCAACCACCACCTGGTTAACCGTTGGTTTTTGTTTTTCATTTTAGTCACAAATGTTAGAGGATTATGATCACTGTAAACCGTTATTTTACTACCAGTACCCCCTAAATATACATCAGAGTTTTTTAGTTTAACATCCACCTTTATTGTGAAATCATTTTCTACCACTTCATTAGTTTGACTTTCTGAATTGACCACAACATTCACCACTTCGCTCGTAACATCCTGTACCCTCTCAGTATATTCTTTCAGTAGATTGATATGAACTAATCTTATTTTCTTTCTCCGTCCTGGTGTAGCAATAATATAGTTTAGTTCACCCTCCTTGCGTAGCACTGAAAATGGTCCTTGATACTTGGCTTGTAAAGGATACTTATGGTCTGGTAAATATAAAAGCACCTTATCTCCCTCTGCAAACTCCCTCACCCTAGATTTAACATCATAGTGGAGTTTCATTTGATTTTGTGCATTCAAAAGGTTGGTCCTAGCAAAGGTGTGTACTTGTTTTAGTCTCTCCCTCACTTTCTTGACATAGTCACACAGTTCTTCTGTGTCTTCATCTATCCAACTCTCCTGTAATAGTTTTAAAGGTCCACGTACATCTCTACCGAACAACATTTTGTTTGGTGAGTATCCAAGGCTTTCTTGTCGGGTACTCCGTATAGCATATAATACTAGTGGCAAACCCTCATCCCAATCCTTTTCAGTCTCAACGCAGTACTTGGTGAGCATGGATTTCAGGGTTTGATGCCATCGCTCTAGGGCACCTTGACTCTCTGGGTGATATGCAGATGACAAGTGTTGTTTTATCCCCAGAGTAGACATAACTTGCTTGAATATATTGGCTGTAAAATTGCTGCCCTGATCAGATTGGATTACTGTGGGTAGACCGAACTGGGTAAATATTCGGAGTAGCACAGGGATAATTGTCCTGGTAGTTATGCTTCTAAGAGGGACGGCCTCAGGATAACGTGTGGACCGACACATGAGTTAACATAAACTGATTACCTTTGCTAGTTTTGGGGAGAGGACCAACACAGTCAATGATGACTTGAGAAAAAGGTTCAGACACAGCAGGAATGGGGTGCAAAGGTGCTGGCGGAATCACTTGGTTGGGTTTACCGGCAATCTGGCATATATGACAAGATCTGCAATATTTGGAGATATCAGACTTAATTCCAGGCCAATAGAAATATCTTGTCACTTTATCTGTAGTCTTTTTTACTCCTAAATGGCCTCCAATATGATCATGAGCCAAATGTAACACCATAGGACGATAGCAGCCGGGTACCACAATTTGTCTCACATCGTACCAGGGTTCATCTGCCGGTACATCGGGAGGTCTGAACTTCCTCATAAGCATTCCACACTGCACATAATAACAGACAGGCTCTTCTTCCATTCATCCATGCCTAAGGTCTTATGAAATAATGAGGTCAAAGTAGGATCTGACTTCTGAGCGTCAATCAACATTCCCGAGTCACCACACATTCACTCATATTCTTGGACTCAAGACTAACATCAGTACTTTGATATTTATTAACTACATTTGATGGGTCAAGTTGGGTTACTTCTAAAACTTTTCTATCACCAAACAATATACCAAGTTCATCCTCTTCCAGCTTACCACCCGCAGTACCACCACAATCCTTGTTCATATTTTCACGGGCCTGGCTACGTGTAACAGCACACGCAGGAAACAACCCTGGAATTTCCTTTTCAACCTCAGCAAACAGGGTCTTTATCTAATGGGGAGGAACACACAATAGGATCAGGTACTACCCGACTACCCGCAACATCGTTTCCCAATAGAAAAGTAACTCCATCTACTGGTAATGAATCTTGAACGGCAACTGTAACGGGCTGCGAAAGCAAATCAGTCTGAGATAGAGCCTTGCTAAGGGTACAGTGGTAGATCCAGCCACTCCCTCAAAAGTTACGTGCTCACCAGTGTAAACTTCATCAATAAAAGGGAAAGGACTCCCTTACCAACAACACTATGAGACGCTCCAGTATCCCGCAAAATAGTAACTGGAACAGGCGTACTATCCTTGTCGACTGAGACGAAACCACCAAACGTAAAGGGCTGAAACAATTCTTGAGGATCCTTGACATGTGGAACTATCTCGTTGCCCAAGGATCTGTGCAAATCTGTTGGGTCGAATACACAATTAGCAATATAGCTAGCTTCAATTTTACCCGGAATCCTGTTTTCCAACTTGGGACATTTGAATTTGTGGTGCCCAGGCTTCTTACAATAATTACAAAAAAGGTCATATTTTCCAGCACCACCTCGCATATTTAAACCATATGTGGACTGGTAGGCAACATTCTTATTACTAACATTACTTACAGGCGTACTATAACGTTGAGACTCGTTTTGGATAGGACTGTTTTTTCATAACCCATTTTTCGGGTTCTGCAAATGAGACTATAATTTTCTGCAAGAGATGCAGCTTTATCTAATGTCTTTACTTCCTTTTCAAGCAAATACAACCTAACTTCCTGAGGTACACCCCTTAAGTATTGTTCCATTACTATGAGCTCACACAACTGTTCAAACGTAGTTACATCACCAGCAGCAAGCCATCTGTTCTTAGTTTCGTTAGGGAATGACCATACTCTATGTATGTTTGATTCGGTTCCTTAAAGCTGTTTCGAAACTTTGCCCTATAAAACTCTTCTGTAAGTCATATGCCTGAAGTACTGAACCTTCATAGTTGTATAATTACTTTGCTGATGACTTTCAAGTGATAGGTAAGTCGATAAACCCTTCCCTTTTAGTGAAGTCTGAACTAAAACAGACCAATATTGATCAGGCCAACTAAGTGTTTTTGCATCATGTTCAAATTGAAGAAAAAACTCTTCTGGATCATATTCGTTAAAAGATGGAATCCATTTAGTAACTCTTGTCACATCAAAACTCTCCCTTTTTTCCCTATCTAATTGAACCTTCTTATCTAACAACGTCAACTGAAATTCTCGTTCACGTTCTCGATCCTGTAATTTTTCTCTCTCTAATTGAATTTCCAGCATTCGAATACTTTCACTTGATTCAGGTTCATCACACAAATTCAAAGCTTCAGTACTCAGTACCTCCATGTTAACAAGGGCCTTAATCACTGCACTTTTAATCTCTGCTTTTCTCCATGAACTTTTAATATTAAAATTATAATGAAGAGCTAATTTGATCCACTCGGCCTTCTTTAAATCAGACCCAGTCAGAATATTAACGGATGGTTCAGCAATAAACTTACTCAAGTCAAAAGGCATTGTTGCTAGTGAAGCACAAGTCACGTAACACAATCACAGTGCACAATCACCATTCGGAGGTGAATCAAACAAATGTCACTTAACACAAATCACCATTCGCAGTGACCACTCTCGGACAGGCCACCAATTCTGTTATGCCATAATTGCAAACTAACTAGGGGTCAAGGCAAACAGAAACACAAAGTGATCCAGGTTTAACAAAGTTATTTAATTTGTTATAAATAGTCACTATATAACTAGACACCATACCATAACCACCACCACTTAACCTAAGAGTGCTAACTTTAAGTTGCTACCCAGCATGAATACATAGTATACACAGTTAATACAACAGTACAGTTGTGTGAGCTCTACACAAATCCTATAAAATAACATAATATATAAAAGGTGGAACAATACTCAAGTGTTGGTTGCGGGGTTACCGCAGGAAGGAGGTCTTCACTTCACGACGTCCAAAACCAGTCTGCCTACTTCCATGGGTTCAGCGTTCACGAACCTTTCTGACACGTCAGCCACCATACGTCATCATCATGACACGTCAGCGATAATTAATCATTAACAATTATCCTTATAATTACATATCTTAGAATTACATATATAATAAACATACATTTAATAATAATAGAAAATAGACATTTTAAGGGGGAACCATAACATACCATAACAATATATATATATTTTTTTTTTTATATATATATATATATTTATATATATATATATATATATATATATATATATATATATATATATATATATATATATATATATATATATCTATAATAATATAAGCGAAAGTGTGTCTGTCTGTCTGTCTGTCTGTCTGTGTGTGTGTGTGTGTGTGTGTGGTATAGGTTCCGCCCCCCGTGGCGCAATCACCTCATATGGCACATTTTTGGAACCGGGTTGACCAGGGGAAGGTCACAAGCCCACTTATGAGATGATTCGATCACTTTTTTTTTTTTTTTTTTTAGCAGCCTATTAGCGATAATTGTGAAAAAAAAGTGGGTTGCGAGAATTGAGGAAACCTTGATGTAGGGTGATGGGTAATGGGTGAGTGAATGGGTGGGGTGATGGGTAATGGGTGTGGGGTGATGGGTGAGTGAATGGGTGGGGGGTGATGGGTTGGGGGTGATGGGTGATGGGTGAGGGAATAGGTGGGGGGTGATGGGTAATGGTAAATATAAGCGAAAGTGTGTCTGTCTGTCTGTCTGTCTGTGTGTGTGTGTGTGTGTGTGTGTGTGTCTGGTATAGGTTCCGCCCCCTGTGGCGCAATCACCTCATATGAAACATTTTTGGAACCGGGTTGACCAGGGGAAGGTTTTAAGCCCATTTATGAGATGATCCGATTACTTTTTTTTTTTTTTTTAGCAGCCTATTAGCGATAATTGTGAAAAAAAAGTGGGTTGCGAGAATTGAGGAAACCTTGATGTAGGGTGATGGGTAATGGGTGAGTGAATGGGTGGGGTGATGGGTAATGGGTGTGGGGTGATGGGTGAGTGAATGGGTGGGGGGTGATGGGTTGGGGGTGATGGGTGTTGGGTGAGGGAATAGGTGGGGGGTGATGGGTAATGGTAAATATAAGCGAAAGTGTGTCTGTCTGTCTGTCTGTCTGTGTGTGTGTGTGTGTGTGTGGTGTGTGTGTGTGTGTCTGGTATAGGTTCCGCCCCCGTGGCGCAATCACCTCATATGGCACATTTTTGGAACCGGGTTGACCAGGGGAAGGTTTTAAAAGCCCAATTATGAGATGATCCGATCACTTTTTTTTTTTTTTTTAGCAGCCTATTAGCGATAATTGTGAAAAAAAAAGTGGGTTGCGAGAATTGAGGAAACCTTGATGTAGGGTGATGGGTAATGGGTGAGTGAATGGGTGGGGTGATGGGTAATGGGTGTGGGGTGATGGGTGAGTGAATGGGTGGGGGTGATGGGTTGGGGGTGATGGGTGATGGGTGAGGGAATAGGTGGGGGGTGATGGGTAATGGGTGAGTGAATGGGTGTGTGGTGATGGGTAATGGGTGAGTGAATGGGTGGGGGGTGATGGGTAATGGGTGAGTGAATGGGTGGGGGGTGATGGGTAATGGGTGAGTGAATGGGTGGGGGTAATACATACATTTCTACATCCATGATTTCAGGAAAGTTAGAAGGGGCTATCTGGAGAGTCCGTGTTTGGTGGGCCGAAGGCCCACCAAACACAGGTGGTGGGCCGAAGGCCCACCACCAATAGCCCTCCGCAGGAGCTAGCCAAAAAGTCCGCCCGGAGGGCGGCTTTGCGGCTAGTATATATATATATCATAGACCACTGTAGATATAATGGTCTGTGATATATATAGAGGTATTTATTTATTTATAATAAATATTGTTACGATTGTAGAACTGTAATCATGTGTGTGTATGTGTGAATGTTTGGGTGGCGTGCGAGGCAATGTGTGTGTATGTGTGAATGTCTGGGTAGCGAGAGGCAGGAGTGAGAGAGGTCTGGCAGGGGCGCGCCGACGCGCGAAAAGGACAGAGGAACAGTCGTCACCCGTCCATGGTAACGCTCGGATCTGTTCTCCCGCTCCTCTCGCCTATACGCCTGTGCCCTGGAATGCTAAGTTAGGATGTGGATGATTTGTTTGATATTATTTGCTTTTGTGGAAAATGTCTTATGTTACAGACGAGGACGTCTTATGTGGAAAGGGGGGGGTAGTGTTACGATTGTAGAACTGTAATCATGTGTGTGTATGTGTGAATGTTTGGGTGGCGTGCGAGGCAATGTGTGTGTATGTGTGAATGTCTGGGTAGCGAGAGGCAGGAGTGAGAGAGGTCTGGCAGGGGCGCGCCGACGCGCGAAAAGGACAGAGGAATAGTCGTCACCCGTCCATGGTAACGCTCGGATCTGTTCTCCCGCTCCTCTCGCCTATACGCCTGTGCCCTGGAATGCTTGAAGCGTGTGCTTGTTTGTGAAGATAAGTGTATACACTCCCCTCCTGTAACTGTGTGTGCCTTCTCAAGTACCATATGGAAATAAATGGTTAAAGAAGACGCTCTTTTACTCGCCAGTGCTCTGAACGTTACCAGTAAGTAGTCCTCGGATCACCAGCCCCACGCCGAACTCAAGAACAGTGAACTGTCTTTGGTAAGTTACGGGGGGGGCGTAACAATATATTTTATTATTTATTTTTTGCAAAGGGGGGGGCCATGGCCGCATGCCCCCCCCAAACAGCCAAATCCCCCCCCACAGCCAAATCAAGAAAGTGTACACGCGCTCATGACTTCTGAAAATGCGTACACAGCTGAAAAATACGCACACAGCCAAATCAAGATGGCATTTGCGCACACGCCAAAATACGCTCACAGCTTATTTCAGAAGTTGACAAATAGGTAGGCCTACATAGCTGATTTAACCCCTTCACGTCCAGATCTTTCCTTTGCTATAAAAAAAATTGTATGTTGTCGAGCCATAAAATTACGAGAAGTAACTGAATATACCAAATTAATTAGTTGACAAGGATACAAAACAGGTCATAGCTATAAAATATTGCTTATAGTCACTAAAAATCGTCTAATGGTACCCAAATTACAATGGAAATTACGTTCTGGGTCTCAAGGGGTTAACGTTGTGTCACTGCTTCTATGTGGTGAATAGTTTTTATGTGTTTTTCTGAACGGTTTTTCTCACAGTTAGTTAACCCTAAAAGTGTGCCTTGTTTGTGCTCGTTAGCATATCATTAATCAAGGAAGTTATGGTCTATTAGCAACTGTACGAAAATAGTGTGTGAAGAAAACGCTAAAAAAATTAATTATGAGATGGGATTTATACACAAGAAACAAGTTATTTGAGAGTATTTCTGGCGAAGTTTGAATGAAGTATTTCTGGCGAAGTTTGAATGAAGTATTTCTGGCGAAGTTTGAAAGAAGTATTTCTGGCGAAGTTTGAATGAAGTATTTCTGGCGAAGTTTGAATGAAGTATTTCTGGCGAAGTTTGAATGAAGTATTTCTGGCGAAGTTTGAATGAAGTATTTCTGGCGAAGTTTGAATGAAGTATTTCTGGCGAAGTTTGAATGAAGTATTTCTGGCGAAGTTTGAATGAAGTATTTCTGGCGAAGTTTGAATGAAGTATTTCTGGCGAAGTTTGAATGAAGTATTTCTGGCGAAGTTTGAAAGAAGTATTTCTGGCGAAGTTTGAATGAAGTATTTCTGGCGAAGTTTGAATGAAGTATTTCTGGCGAAGTTTGAATGAAGTATTTCTGGCGAAGTTTGAAAGAAGTATTTCTGGCGAAGTTTGAATGAAGTATTTCTGGCGAAGTTTGAATGAAGTATTTCTGGCGAAGTTTGAATGAAGTATTTCTGGCGAAGTTTGAAAGAAGTATTTCTGGCGAAGTTTGAATGAAGTATTTCTGGCGAAGTTTGAATGAAGTATTTCTGGCGAAGTTTGAAAAAAGTATTTCTGGCGAAGTTTGAATGAAGTATTTCTGGCGAAGTTTGAATGAAGTATTTCTGGCGAAGTTTGAAAAAGGCGGCTGTAAAAATTTCCGGATAAATATTTGTGTGAGTTTTTGACCATATTTTACAATTTTGTAGGCCTATAAACTCCATTATTTATGTAAACTGTATTTTGAATAGTTATAACTGGGCTACATTAAAATGTTGGATATAATATAATCATAGAGGACTATACTCTATCTCTATGTCTATCTCTATGAATATAATTAACCATAAAACATGCTTTTTTACACGGGAGAGGAGGAGAGGGAGGGAGGTGGAGGAGGAATATTTGCTTCGCGTGCTTGCTTGATTACGTACTATTATACACTTGACAAATGTTTGTTTGAGGAGGAGGGGAGGAAGGGGAGATAAGGAGGGAGGGATGGGGACGATGACTGAGAAAGTTTAGTATGAATAAACAGAGAAAGAGCGAGAGAGAGAGAGGGTTGCATAATTAGTCACTGAGAGAGAGAGAGAGAGAGAGAGAGAGAGGAGAGAGAGAGAGAGAGAGAGAGAGAGAGAGAGAGAGAGAGAGAGAGAGAGAGAGAGAAGAGGAAGAGAGAGGAGAGAGAGAGAAGAGGAGTGCAAGATAGTCATGAGAGAGAGAGAGAGGAGAGAGAGAGAGAGAGAGAGAGAGAGAGAGAGAGAGAGAGAGAGAAAAAGAGGGTTGCATAATTAGTCACTGGAAGAGAGAGAGAGAGAGAGAGAGAGCCTGGGAAGCCTGGGGATCTGCGGGGACCTGTTACACCTCCTGCAAGATTACCTCCATGAAAGAACTTTGCGCGTGGTGGTGAATGGTCACACCTCCTCTGAAAATGCTATCAAAGCCAGTGTCCCTCAAGGAAGTGTACTCGGGCCATTACTTTGGAACGTTTACTTCAACGACATCCTGCAGCTGATTCCTGAGGCAAGAGCGTACGCAGACGACTGTAGTACTCTCACATTCACCTGTGAGAGGAGTGACCGCCACAACACAGTCATTCGTATCAACCAGACACTGCAGAGCATCGCCTCCTGGGGCAAGAGATGGCAAGTCACCTTTGCACCAGACAAGACTCAAGCCGTCCTCATCTCCCGCAGGCAAGATGCAGTCAACTGGGACCAACACGCCATTCTCCTGGAAGGCAGAAAAATACACCTCCAGGAGTCAGTCAACATTCTAGGGGTGGAGTTCGACTCTGGCCTCACATACACCAGCCACGTCAAGAAGGTCGCCAAGGATGCTGCCTGGAAACTGAGCTGCATCCGACGCGTCGCGCACCTCCTGGACGCTCAGGGAGTCGGCACACTCTACAAGTCACAAGTCCGCTCCCTGATGGAATACTCGCCCCTCGCATGGTCCTCCTGCCCCCCGTCATACCTCCGCCTCCTTGACCGGGTTCAAGCCAGAGCCCAGCGGCTGGCCCGGCTGAAAGCCCCTGAGGCTGCTGCACAGATCATTCAACCTCTCCAGCAGCGGCGTGACGTGGCAGGCATGTGCGTCATGTACAAGGCTCACAGGATGCAGCTCCTACAACTAGCAGAGCTGCGCCTCAACCCACGGGCCAGGCCCTCCCATTCTACCCGTGCGGCCCACAACATCGACCATCAAGTGACTGTGCCCTTCGCGAGGACGGAACATTACCTCCGCTCCTTCCTACCCCGCTATGGTCGACTATGGAACACCTTGGTGCGCCAGACCGACCTGCATCTCACCACTTCCATGCACGCCTTCAAATCGGGCGTAAATGGCTGGCTGCAAGCGGAACTAACGCAATAAAACATGCAATAAAAATCATTACTAAACATTAGTATAATAAGATTATGTTTTATATTAGTATAACTTCTTTATATATATGTGTATCAATGTATTAGTATACTTTCTTTATATTATTTGTATTAGCGTATAGCTGTTATCAGTATTAATTTATAGCAGAGAATTGCTGTACTTTTTCCATATTATTTGTATAATTATTGATATTAATAAAATATAATACTGCTAGAGATAGTCCTTGGCGTCCCAGTCAGGACTTTAGCACAGCAACTCCCCTTCTGTATTCAATGTATTAAGTTGAGAGAGAGAGAGAGAGAGAGAGAGAGAGAAGAGAGAGAGAGGAGAGAGAGAGAGAGAGAGAGAGAGAGAGAGAGGAAGAGAGAGAGAGAGAGAGAGAGAGAGAGAGAGAGAGAGAGAGAGAGAAAGAGGGTTGCATAATTGTCACTGAGAGAGAAAAGAGAGAGAGAGAGAGGGTGCATAATTAGTCACTGAGAGAAGAGAGAGAGAGAGAGAGAGGTGATAATAGAGAGAGAGAGAGAAAGAGAGAGAGAGAGAGAGAGAGAGAGAGAGAGAGAGAGAGAGATAGAGAGAGAGAGAGAGAGAGAGAGAGAGAGAGAGAGAGAGAGGGTTGAAAGAGAGAGAGAGAGAGAGAGGAGAAAGAGGGTTGCATAATTAGTCACTGAGAGAGAGAAAGAAGAGAGAGAGGGTTGCATAATTAGTCACTGAGAGAGAGAGAGAGAGAGAGAGAGAGAGAGGGTTGCATAATTAGTCACTGAGAGAGAGAGAGAGAGAGAAAGAGGGTTGCATAATTAGTCACTGAGAGAGAGAGAGAGAGAGAGAGAGAGAGGGGGTTGCATAATTAGTCACTGAGAGAGAGAGAGAGAGAGAGAGAGAGAGAGAGAGAGAGGGTTGCATAATTAGTCACTGAGAGAGAGAGAGAGAGAGAGAGGAGAGTTGTATAATTAGTCACTTTAACAAATTTCCTCTTTTCCCTTGTGTTTTCCTCCTCTTAACGACATGTACACCACTATTAAATATCTGGGTCACGATAGTCACGATACGAATGTCTGGTGAGGCATGTTGGTATAGCTCTTGACGCTATCGTGATACCTTCATGGAACCGTCATGGCACTGTCATGGCACTGTCGTGGTTATCGTTGCTTTATCGTGACGACAAAATGACCGTTATTTTACCATTCGTGAAGTAGTCTTACAGCTATCGTGACTCTATCGTGACTATCTTACGACCGTCATGACACACTTACAGGTAGCGTGACATTGCTGTGAGGCTATCGTGGTCGGCATTTATCGTGGTTTCTCAAGTTCTCGAAATTTGAAACCGTCTATACTCGCAGATACAAAGTATAAAACAACGCTGAAACAGGGTAGATTATACAGTCATGATATAAACTAATGTGTAACATCTTCAGTGGCACATAAAAATCTGTAGTGATGCTATAATTCGTAATATCTGGCGGCTGGCGACATGACTGCAGGAGCAGGTGGCGACTTGACTGTTATCTACGGTAGCAGTCTGTTATAAAAGAGTGATTACAGATTGTGGCGCTGTGGCGATGTAGCGTCACCTGGCCGTGTACACCTGTGCCTGGCTTGGGCGGCACTTACCTTCACGTAATGCCTTGCACAAGTGTCTAATTTAAGCCCCTGTCACACATACACGACTCAAGGACCGACCGCGGCACGACTCAAGGTCGTGTCCCACGCCTCCCGACTGGCCCGATTCTTCGACGAGTCTGCTCTGCTCACGACTACCTCACGACCGGTCGTGACGTCCTCAGGAACGCGACAAGACCGCGAGGCGACGGAGCTACGAGTCTTCAAATTTTAAATATAAAGGATTTTTGTCAGCCAAGCCACGACTGTGACACGACCGCTGTGACGATATAAAGGGTTGCCAATATAAAAGGTTGCATGGCCCCTACTGCGCATGCGCGGTGGCGTGAGAAACCAAATATATCAGGTAAATAGAAATATCGTCTAAAATCAGTTAAACAATGCTATCCTTCACCAAATGAGGCATCCCACAATAGAAGAATGCCTCTGTTGTGATGAAATCGGCCCCCTTCGTAAATCGTCCCGCGGACGCTTATTTAACCTAAATAACTCTACAAAACCTAACACAAACCTATCCTAAGCCTAACCTAACCTAAACCAGACCTAAACATAACTTAAATATAACTTAACCTAAACCTAAAAACTATGTTTGCCGATCTGAGGGGCGATCTGATATAATTTTTTTAAAGTGGTTAAAGGGATATTATAAAGGCGATGTAGGAAAAGTTGTTACGGCTAGTAACCAGGGTAGAACACGCAGTAACGTACTCAAGCTGGTAAAGCGTAGACATAGAAAGGAAATAGGGAAAAAATGGTTCATAAGTAAGGTGGTAAATGACTGGAATGGACTCAGTCGTCAGGTGGTTAGTGCGGAGTCAATAGGGAGTTTTAAAAGGAGGCTAGACAATTTAATGGATGGGGATGAAAGGCAGATGTAGGCTATAGTGTTAAGTAACAGGAACTACCAAGTGTACATGTCTCACGGCCTCTTGTAGCTTTCTTATGTTTCTAGGTTTAATTTAAGTTACATTTAAGTTATGTCTAGGTCTGGTTTAGGTTACGTTAGGTTTAGGATAGGTTTGTGTTAGGTTTTGTAGAGTTATTTAGGTTAAATAAGCTTCCGCGGGACGATTTACGACGCGGGCCGATTTCCTGCACGACACCTCATCTATTGCTGTCATCAAGATACTCGCCCAACAGTGTTGTTGACATGAGATATTTTGGTTCTTAGTGTTGCTGCCTGGCCCGCTCTCGCACCGACCACCGCCCCAAGCCAGCAATATGGCAAATTATGTCATAAATGATAAGTGTCCGTACACTATAAGGCTGTCCATGATAGAAGAAGACTTGAACAATCGCTGCATACCAGACACAAGCCCAGTGGTTAGATATATATGGACATATACGGGTGTTTTGGTGCACCTGGCACAAGCTGCAAGGGACGAGGACACCATGGCAGGTTTGTGCTCCTGTTGGTAATAATACAGTAACGTTCCCTGCTTTAACTTTGGTCGTACATTGAATAATCAGTATTGTACAGGTGGGCTAAGTATTTGTACAAGACAACGCGTTATTATGTGTAAATCATATCATGTTCACCCATCCACGTCGGAGGCATGCGCGGGAAGGGTGACACAGAAAAAGGCATATTTAACAGTAAGAATACAACGTCTGTGTGTCATTATCGACAAGTATGTTCCTGGTTGACTACTTTATATATTGTATTAGTGCCAAGGCAATACAGAATGGATTTCCATAGTAATAAGAACAAATAAGCCAGGCATCCACGTCGGATGTAGCGATCTCACCAGCTACCCTTGGCCCGAGTAGCTACACTGCACAAATACGCACTGAAACACTGCTCCCTGGGTGAATAGTTGTTTAACAATGTATACCAATGGGCCCCAGACATAACTACGTCACGGTTTGTTTACATCGGTGCATTGTGGGGATAAGGCGGGGTCGCCGCGGGTGGACCTACGAAGGGAAAACTACGGCGATGGAGGAATTTAGAGTTATTTTGCGCGAAATTGATATTCCAGGTGCTATATTACTGTGCTCTGTTCGCGCTGACAACACTATAGAGAAGACCTGAGGTAATGGCTGATGTGCAGAGGCTTCTAAACCAAGAAAACAGAGTCATAACAGAGCCTCGTCAAAAGGTAAGCAGCTGGTAGGTACGTAATGTGTCCCTACTACTTGCTTACTTCTTAATGAGACTCTGCTGTGACTGTTTTCCTGGTTTAGAAGCCTCTGCACATCAACCATCACCTCAGGTCTTCTCTATGTTGTCAGCAAGCACGGAAATATAGCACCTGGAATATCAATTTCGCCCAAAACAACTCTAAATTTTTTCATCGTCGTAGTCTTCTCTTTGTAGTTTGTATACATATTCATGGTTATGATAGTATTAAAATACCTTATTAATTGAGTTCCTTTTGTTGTCTTTTCTCATAATAAGTAGGGTATTATTCTAGTGTTTGCCCATACTCCCCCTCTCCCACAAAACAAGCTTGGGGACCTGGGGGAATGCGGGATTTTTAGCTGGGGTACAAAATATGCGTCGCAACCACATAGTTTTTGAGTTAGGGGTGTTGTAAAAATTGCCTAGATCAAGGGAAAATTCATTGGATTTCTTCTGAGTCCAGAAACGTGTGAACCTGACGATCCTCACAGAATGATGACCGAAGTGTCGAGAACCCCCCCAACCCCCCGCTAGGAGGTTAGGTTATATTTGGTTAGGTTAAGGTAGGTTATATTTGGTTAGGTTAGGTTTAGTTAGATTTGGTTTGGTTAGATTTGGTTAGGCTAGATTTGGTTAGGTTAACTTTGGTTATATTTGGTTAGGTTAGGTTAGGTTAATTTTGGTTAGGCAAATTTCTCTAGATATAAGGTAATTACCCTAGATCTAGGGAATTTTACCCCCCCATACACAACTCTTAAATAATGTGTTTCCTACGCATAATTTGTTCCCCACCCGAAAACCCCGCATTCCCACAGGTCTCCAAACTTGTTTGGTAAACTTGGGAGAGTATGGGCAAACACTATAATTTGATATGTGGGGTTTAATATTTAATGTGGGGTTTTCGGGTGGGGAACAAATTATGCGTCGGAAACACATAATTTAAGAGTTGTGTATGGGTGGTAAAATTTCCTGGATCTAGGGTAATTACCTTATATCTAGAGAAATTTGCCTAACCAAAATTAACCTAACCTAACCAAATATAACCTAAGCTAAGCTAACCTAACCAAATCTAATCAAACCTAACCTAACCAAATCTAACCCAACCAAATCTAACCTAACCTTCTAGCGGGGGGTTGGGGGTGTTCTCGACACTTCGGTCATCATTCTGTGAGGATCGTCAGGTTCACACGTCTCTGGACTCAGAAGAAATCCAATGAATTTTCCCTTGATCTAGGCAATTTTTACAACACCCCTAACTCAAAAACTATGTGGTTGCGACGCATATTTTGTACCCCAGCTAAAAATCCCGCATTCCCCCAGGTCCCCAAGCTTGTTTTGTGGGAGAGGGGGAGTATGGGCAAACACTAGAATAATACCCTACTTATTATGAGAAAAGACAACAAAAGGAACTCAATTAATAAGGTATTTTAATACTATCATAACCATGAATATGTATACAACCTACAAAGAGAAGACTACGACGATGAAAAAAATTCGAGTTGTTTTGGGCGAAATTGATATTCCAGGTGCTATATTTCCGTGCTTGCTGACAACATAGAGAAGACCTGAGGTGATGGTTGATGTGCAGAGGCTTCTAAACCAGGAAAACAGTCACAGCAGAGTCTCATTAAGAAGTAAGCAAGTAGTAGGGACACATTACGTACCTACCAGCTGCTTACCTTTTGACGAGGCTCTGTTATGACTCTGTTTTCTTGGTTTAGAAGCCTCTGCACATCAGCCATTACCTCAGGTCTTCTCTATAGTGTTGTCAGCGAGAACAGAGCACAGTAATATAGCACCTGGAATATCAATTTCGCGCAAAATAACTTTAAATTCTTCCATCGCCGTAGTTTTCCCTTCGTAGGTCCACCCGCGGCGACCCCGCCTTATCCCCACAATGCACCGATGTAAACAAACCGTGACGTAGTTATGGGTAGGGTCCATTGTAATCCTGGGTAAAACATGGTGGAAACATTGAATGTAGAGTAGTAATTCAAGTAGAACATAGAACATTTCAAGTGAATGTGCCCTTGCCTAGAACATATACGTACCCTCCCCTTAGGCTTATACTGAAATACTGCTCCATGGGTGAATAGTTGTTTGACAATATATACGTTTTACCCAAGATCAGAATTGGTATACGTGTACTATATTGTCAAACAACTCTTCACCCAGGGAGCAGTGTTTCAGTATACTGGTAGGGTAGTGTTCCAGGCAAGGGCACAGTCGCTTGAAATGTTCTATGTTCTACTTGAATTACTACTCTACATTCAATGTTGCCACCATGTTTTTACCCAGGATCACAATTGGTATACATTGTCAAATAACTATTCACCCAGGGAGCAGTGTTGCTGTGCGTATTTGTGAGGTGTAGCTACTCGGGCCAAGGGTAGCTGGTGAGATCGCTACACCGGGAAGGTCGACACAGAAAAAGACATATTTAACAGTAAGAATACAACGTCTGTGTGTCATTATCGACATGTTCCTCAAAGTCTATCCCAAACGTTTGCTAACTGTATCGTTCTCATAAGGAGTATTTCTAACAATTACAACAGCCGTCGGTAATTAAAACTAACAAGGTAGGTTTGGGGGGAGGCAAAACCCCCCCAGTAAGGTTAGGTTACGTAATAAATGCACAGGTTAGGTTAGTTAACTAGCAGAGTAGTTTGGGGTGAAGGCGCAACGCCCCAGTTAGGTTAGGAAAGTATTGGTGACACCTGTTTGTTTTGGTATCAATCCAAGTAGGTGTAACTGGAAACAAAAAAGTCTCAGAAGTCACTTAGCCAGGTGCATAAATAACGGAACAATGGAAATGTTCCCCCATGTTAAATCGGGTCCAAACAGATGTGATGTGAACAGTAACAAATTTGATGTTTTTTGTCATTGCAGGCAACTGCACGTGGAGGGTGACTGCATGATTGCTTGTGATGCCTGCCAGACATGGTACCATCGTGACTGTGAAGGCATATCATCACACCGATGGCGTAACCTGCAGGACTACGACACGACATATACATGCAACAGTTGTCGGTAAGGTATACAATGACGCCTTAATTGAGTCCCCACTATTCATGCACATATAACAACGGAAAACTAGAAAAAAAATATTCTCGAAGCATCTTTGCAGCATAGTCAATATAAACGGGGTAGAAAAGGGTATGCGGTAGTATAAGGGTAAAGGGTATATGACGGCGGGTCGCGTCAAGAAGTCTTACGGCAGATTGGCATAGCCCACGGTGTCATGGACTCGCTCAGCAGGAGTATTTGGCGTTGTCGGTACCTGTATAGGAGGCATAAGATCTGGATCTTCAAGTCGCTTGTGATCCCTGTCTCACTCTATGGTTGTGAGACATGGACACTAAATAGATCAAAAATAAATCAAATAAATCAAATAAATCAAATATCAATATCAATATCAAATATTTATAAAAAAATATCACTTAAAAGTGATATTTAATAATATTCTTTATCTCTACTGCTGTAGTTGGTTGTAAATACATAGAATGTGACACAGGTTCTGGGCCCATACTTATAAAGATTTAGGATTCGTCCTAACCCTGCGTCCTAAGGTTTGAGGAAAGTCTAAGACGCGTCCTAAGACGGCGGCTTAGGACGAAGCGCTGAGCGCTACATTTAGCAAGAGTCCAATTTGGATTTCATGAAATATCACTACTAAGAGTCATCAGAAAGGTATAAAAATATCGAAAAACACAAGATTAATATTTCTATGATAATTGCTGAAGACTACAACGAATGAATTCATCTATAAGAATAATTGTACCAGATATGCAACGTTCAAAAGACACAAACATTGACATTGTCTTCGCTAAATCGACGAGAAAAGATAATATTTTTCAGGACAAGACTTTCATCCTTGGCCAGCTCTTTCAAGCAAGGAAAAATGTCCTATGTCCTGCGAGGGGAATTTTCCATGCCGAGATGATCGGCAAAGAGCAAGGCAGATGCCTGACAGGCCATCGCCAACCACATGATCGTCGCGCCGCCTTCCATAGCGAGAGATACGTCAAGGACTACCGGCTATAATGGACGAGGACTTCACGGTCGTTTTCAAAGACACCGACTATTTTTTCCTGGCCTACAATAGGTGCTTTTTCTAATGGAGATAGGGTTATAATGGACGAGAGTTTCACGGTCGTTTTCAGAGACACCGACTATTTTTTCTTGGCCTACAATAGGTGCTTGTTCTAATGAAGTTTTATTTTGCGCAAACCCAAAAAAAAAAAAAAAAAAAAATGTATACTTTGTGGTTAAGTTTAGGTTAGGTTTCATTAAAACCTATATGGTTAGGTTAGGTTTCATTAAAACCTATATGGTTAGGTTAGGTTTCATTAAAACCCTTACAGTTAGGTTAGGTTTCATTAAAACCTATATGGTTAGGTTAGGTTTCATTAAAACCTATAAGGTTAGGTTAGGTTTCATTAAAACCTATAAGGTTAGGTTAGGTTTCATTAAAACCTATAAGGTTAGGTTAGGTTTCATTAAAACCTATAAGGTTAGGTTAGGTTTCATTAAAACCTATAAGGTTAGGTTAAGTTTCATTTTTTTTCGTTATTTTTTTTTTTTTTTTTTGCGCAAAATAAAACTATCTCCATTAGAGCAAGCACCTATTGTAGGCCAAGAAAAAATAGTCAGTGTCTCTGCAAACGACCGCGAAACTCTCGCCCATTATTACCGGAGATAGTTTTATTTTGCGCAAACCCAGTTTAAAAAAATAAATAAATTATCACCGAATATTATGGTACCATTTCCATTGAAAACACTATCTCCATCAGAAAAAGCACTAAAACTTGGCCGGGAAAGATTTGTCAGAGTCTTATAGGTTTTAATGAAACCTATAATGTTAGGTTAGATATACTTTGTGGTTAAGTTTAGGGGTAAATCTTAAGAACAAAGGCTCCACCCTCTATCTTCTTCTTATAGCCAACAAGCTTGGGGACATGGTGGGAAACCGGGGTTTTTGGGTGGGGGAGCACACACATAAGGGAAATATGGCCCCCACAAAATAATCCCTAAACTAGGGATACTCCCTAGTTCATGAACTTTATCGGGGAAATATTACCCCGATTAAGTCTATGTACTAGGGAAATTTCCCTAGTTTAGGGATTTTTTGTGGGGAGCCATATTTCCCTTATGAGTGTGCTCCTTTTGTGGGGGAGCACACATATAAGGGAAATATTTCCCCGATAAAGTCCATGAACTAGGAAAATTTCCCTAGTTTGAGGATTTTTTTTGGGGGGGGGCCATATTTCCCTTATGTGTGTGCTCCCCCACCCAAAAACCCAGGTTTCCACCATGTCCCCAAGCTTGTTGGCCATAAGAAGGAGATAGGAGATTGAGCCTTTATTCTAAAGATGACAAACTCTACAGACCTAACCTAGCACCCCTCTTCGAGCCCCTTGTGCTGTGCACTAACCTAACCTAACCTAACCTAACCTAACCTAACCTAACCTAACCTAACCTAACCTGACCTGCCCTAACCTAACCTAAAGGCCGTGTCACACACACTTTTTCCGGCATCTTTTGGTATTTTGCTACCAAAAGATGCCCGTAGTGGTGGCAAAAATATGCGTGTTCGTCACACGGCGTTTCGGCTACGAGCATCTTCTACTGGCATCTTCTGGGACCCGCAACCAAAACTAAATAATATAACATTATGGATCGCTGAAATTTAATATCGGCCATGTAGACAAAGTAAGGATCGGCACTCATTAAAATATAAACAGATGTCTTAAAGACAGTAAGTATAATACGTAGAGCCAACATTTGTGTCAGCTTAGCGTGGAGACCTTGTTTTTAAGATTTTCCAGGTTAGTTTTGGTTTCATTAAAACCTAAAAGGTTAGGTTAGGTTTCATTAAAACCTATAAGACCCTGACTAATTTCTCCCGGCCAAGTTTTAAGTGCTTTTTCTGATGGAGATACAGTGTTTTAATGGAAACGGTACCATAAAATTCGGTGATTATTTTTTTTTTTTGTAACTGGGTTTGCGCAAAATAAAACTATCTCCATTAGAAAATGCACCTATCGAAGACCAGGAAAAAATAGTCGGTGTCTCTGAAAACGACCGCAAAGTCATCGTCCATTATTACCAAATTGCTGAGTTAGGTTACGTTTAGTTTAGGTTAGGTTAGATTTAGGTTATGTTAGGGTTTGGTTTAGGTTATGTTAAGCTTAGGGTAGATTTGGATTAGGTTATGTTGAGTTATTTAGGTTAAAAAAAACTAATTTGATGGTGCGCGATTGTCCGGGTGGTTGGCACCGCCAACTCCTGCGGAATATTTACCGTTTGGTTTAGGTCATCCTCGAGCCTGACAATTCTAACCTGTTTCATAGTGTAGATTTCTTCATTCTGAGTCTTTTAAACCCAATTTCCCATGGCGCAATTGAATAATAATGCTGATACGTATACTACCTAGAATCTAGTTCTTTCAACCAAAAACTGTTAAGTTAGGTTAGAGGTGGGGTTTGGTATATTAACAGATGATATCAAGAACAAATAAGAAAATTATCAAGACTACGGCAGTGGGAAGAGAAATAGAGTTATATGGATATTGTTCCATGGCTTAATAAATCACGACTTATTCAATTTTTAAAATTTTTATTTATAGTGAGCCTACTCTAAATCGCTTTTATTCTCAACATGATACCATTCTTCATCAACAGTTTGGTGGGGATGCACTTCAATCTGTATCACGATACATGATATCAAGGCAGGAGGAACATGACTACCTCAGAGTGAATAATAACACACTCGTGACTTGTCATGCACTGATCGCCGTATTTTGTCAGTGTTGCTTTATGTTACATTTCCCACTAGTCTGTCACATATATAATCCCTTCTCGGTCCAAGCGGTATCGCTTGATTAGTTATGTATCAACAAGTTCGTCCAGTACATCTATCCTATCACGAAAAGTTCTCAGGAGTGGGTGGAGCACCCCCTGTTTACGGTTTTGGGGACGAGTTTTAGCCGCCCCCCTGCCGCTAGGAAAAACCCACACCCTGTCCTAGCCAAACCCAAAATTGGGGACGGGTTTGGTTTGGGATGCGTCG
Organism: Chionoecetes opilio; assembly: GCA_016584305.1. Taxonomy (NCBI): domain Eukaryota; kingdom Metazoa; phylum Arthropoda; class Malacostraca; order Decapoda; family Majidae; genus Chionoecetes; species Chionoecetes opilio. The sequence goes on from JACEEZ010013569.1 coordinate 373,925, forward strand.
AAATGATTTAGGACCCGGGGCCGCCCATTTTAAATCGAGCGAGTCAAAGACGAATCCAAAAATCTTTAAAAGTTAGGGCCCCCTGCATAAAACCCCCTAAAGGACACACGGGGGGGTTTGAAGTTCTCTGCTAGTTTTTCAGCAAAAACTGCTGAAATCTCTTTGAAACCATGGCTATTTTTGGTAATTTTGTGGTATTATTATATGAAAGGTAAACGAGGGCGGGGGTTTTTGTTCTTATCCTTCCCCATAAAGCAGGTAACATTTCCCACGGTTTTCTTGCTTTCCCACAGTTTGAGTCGCTTTTCTTTGTAATTATTTTTTTTTGGCTTCTCTTTTTACTGATGTCAGAGTATTTCGGTATCGTTTAAACTTTTAAACCAAAAGTTAGGGGGCCCCTTTTGCATATAATTTTTTAATTTTTCCGATATTTATGGGTTTGTTTTGATGAGTGCAGAAATATAGGGTTTACAGTATTCCCGGTTTAATCTTATATTCTCAAATTTTAAAGTTGTTGTTGTATTGGTAGAAATGCTTCACATAAGTATTAAAAAACTTCCAAATCCTACGGGGGTATCTGTTCCCCAATTTTTTAATTTGTCAAAACTGCTTTTAAAATTTTCCATGTTTTCCAAAAATCATCATTCTTCTTTTTAAAGATATGGTGGGGAATTTTCAACATTTTTTAAAAGAAAATATATTAAAAAAAGGGGGAAAAGATCACTGATATTTTGTTAAATTATTCCACTGACCCAATTTTTTATATTTTTAGTCGTCCATATATGGTCTATTAAAGTAGCGAAGTTCTGTTACTCTGGGTTTGGCTTTAGTACTGTTGGGTACATTAAGTGAGAAGAAATAATATATTTACCAATTCCTTAACATTGTTATCCGTTATCGTTTTACTGAAGCAAATTAACATTAAAACACCCATCACCAAACACGGTAATTTTGACTTGATACTTGGCATCTAAAATGTGTTCTAAGGACTGAAGAAAGTTCAGTCATACTGAAATTTGGGTGGTCGGTAAATTAATCCAACTATGAAAATATATGGATGAACAACCTTCAGGAACATGATTGAAGGTGGTAGTTGGAAGGAAACATTTTCAATTGATACACAGTGAAATTTGTTGGCATATATATCGCCAATCCCCACCACTTGTAGTGTTGTTTTTGAAATTACCCGTGAAATTGTGGAAGTTATTAAAGGGTCATATTATGCTGTTATAAGCCTCGTTTCACACAGTCCTATTATTATCAAAATTAAAGTCAAAAAGTATTAAACATTGTACATTGAAAAGTGTCCAGATGGCAGGTTTTTTTTTTGGGGAAAAAATTGTTCTATATAAAAGACAGTAATTTGAGAGATGAGTAGAATTTGTTTCTACTGTTGTGTCACCAAAGAAAATTGTAAGCCCACGGTGGTTCGTATGTAATATCGTCACAGTGAAATACAAGGATATGTACATACTTGGTGAAATCATCAACCAAAAGTCTTTCTTGATCCACAATATCTAGTCAAGTGAATAACTTTATCACAAGATCTCACTCTCTCTCTTATCAGAGAGAGAGAGGAGAGGACTGGTGAGAGGGGGTGAATCGAGAGAATGAGAGAGAGAGATGAGAGAGAGATGAGAGAGAAGAGAGAGAGAGAGACTGGGCTGATGAGGGGATGTAAACAGAAGAATGGGTGATCAAATGCAGGAATGGGGATTTGTTGGAGGAATGAGATTAAAACGTTCTGGGTTTCTCAAAGGGTAAGCGTCAACCAAAAATATAGTAAAATATTCAAAAAGCGTCTTATATCTGCTACACGTAAAACAAAAATATATAAAATAATAAAAAATATTAGGCATTAAATTAGCACCCGCAAACGCAAAAGATTTTCCAAACCATGCATGACGAAGCGGGAAATGTAATCTCATAATTCTGTGGGAGAATGTTTGTGCGAAATGTAGAGAGAATTTTTCATCTGTATGCACAAGAAAATTATGTTTATAATCTTCACATAATGTGGAATCACTGCTCATTACACTGGTAGTACTATAGTTACCAGGGAGAGGTCTTGCCAAGGGGAGGCAATTACCACTCGCAATTGCGAGTGGTTAAATTGCCCTCCCCTTGTGCAACGACCTCTAACATCACGACTAAACATAACCTTCACAATAACCCCCTAAAAGTTACTAACCTAACTCAAATAACCCCTAAAAGTTACTAACTAACCTCACATAACACCCTAAACGTACTAACCTAACCTCACTATAAGTTTACTAACCTAACCTCACATAAAACCCCTAAAACGTTACTAACCTAACCTCACTATAACCACTAAACGTACTAACCTAACATCACTATAACCCTAAACGTTACTACCTAACCTCACTATAACCCCTAAACGTTACTAACCTAACCTCACTATAACCCTAAAAGTTACTAACCTAACCTCACTTAACCCTAAAAGTTACTTAACCTTAACCTAACTATAACCCCTAAAAGTTACTAACCTAACCTCACTAACCCCTAAACGTTACTAACCTAACCTCACTATAAACCCCTAAACGTTACTAACCTACCTCACTATAACCCCTAAAAGTATAACCTAACCTCACTATAACCCCTAAAACGTACTAGGCCTAACATCCTATAACACCTAAAAGTTTACTAACCTCTTAACCTCACTATAACCCCTAAAAGTTACAACCTAACCTCACTTATAACCCCTAAAAAGTTTACTAACCTAACGTCACTATAACCCTAAAAAGTTACTAACCTAAACTCACTATAACCCCTAAAAGTTACTACCAAACCTCACTAGAACCCCTATATGTGATCCCAAACCGTTACTAACCTAACCTCACTAATAACCCCTAAAAAGTTACTAACCTAACCTCACTATAACCCCTAAAAGTTACTAACCTAAACTCCACTATAACCCTAAACGTTACTAACTAACCTCACTATAACCCCTAAACGTGTCACGCTAACTAACTACTATAACAGCTAAAAGTTATAACCTAAATCACTAAACACCTAAAAGTAACTAACCTAACCTCACTATAACCCCTAAAAGTTACTAACCAACCTCACTATAACACCTAAAACGTTACTAACTACCTTCACTATAACACCTGTAAAAGTGGAACTAACCGAAACCACTATAACACCAAACGTTACTAACCTAACCTCACTATAAAACCCTAAACGTTTTACTACCTAACCTTCACTATAAACACCTAAAAGTTACTAAACTAAACTCACTAGAACACCTGAAAAGTACTAACCTAACCTCACTATAACACCCTAAAAGGTACGAACCTAACCTCACTATAACACTAAACGGTTTACCTAACCTTAACCTCACTATAACCCTAAACGTTACTAACCGAACCTCACTATAAACCCCTAAACGTTTACAACCTAACCTCACTATAACACCTAAAAGTTTACTAACCTAAACTCCAACCTATAAACCCCCTAAAATTTACTTAATATGTGCCATAGGCGCCCGCATGGGGAGGAGAAACCACCCAACCATAACCTAACCTCCTAAGGGGTGGGGGGCATCCTCTGGACAGGGAGGGTGTGTTGTATGCGTATAGTATTGCATATCATTTCTACAATATGTATATACGTTTTGAAGGTTACGTGGAAAGGATTAACTACTGAGACAGTATTGTGAGCAAAAAATTATATGGCAAAACGTAAGTGGAAAGGCTGTTAGCGCCGCGCAGTTCTCGCCGTTATAACCCTAAAAATAAACCTGATAGGATAGGAGGGGCCTCGCCCCCCTTCCACTCCCTCCGAGTTGGTATTAATATTATCTACGACGGTTTAAATTTGGTCCAACACTCGTAGCATATTAAAATTACCATGGGAAGTGTACTTTGACCACGGTACTCCAATGACTGGTGAAAGTACAAAAAATACACTTGACTCAATCATGAAAATATTCATACTAACTGATTCATCTCGTGTGTGTTAGTATGAGAATTGCATGGACGTGTATTACCTTTAAGGTGACGACTGATTCACTTGCAACCAGAATGGCGTTGCAGGTTGCACAGGCAACTGCAGATGGCGTTAATTGTGGCATTCACAGCCTTCCTGGTGTAATTCAACTATAGGAGACACTGGGGCTCCAGATCAAGGGCACACCTGATGTGCGTACAAACACACATATGTACCATCGAAACTGTACATACTGTTAAATACATTGTGAAACTGCCACCGCCAACGCCACAGTTTTAAAAACAAAGCAACGCTTGACAGTAGCGATGCGCAGGGAAATGCCTACACAACATATCTATGTACTATTGTTACCGCAAATATCATGCTTCCTTGAATAGAAATAAGGGAACTAACATTTACCTTTCGTTTCCAGAGAGAGAGAGCGAGAGAGATAGAGAGAGAGAGAAGAGAGTGGTGGTAAACTGGATGTATGTGAACTCGAGAGTTTACCTTGGAATCTGAATATGAATGGCAAAAACTGTACTGTGTCATACATCCTTAGAATTGCTTAGCAGGTTTAACACAAAAGTCCTGTTACTGATCATAACGGTTTATGTCATATTACGTTATACGTACTTATCATTGAAATATGTATCCACGTAATTCAGTATGTATAATAAACGTTTGAATACTCTTAATTTTCACGTTACATCATGATGTTATAAAACGTAATTGAAACGTAAAATCACGACGTAATATATTAGTAGAAGAAACACGTATTCTGTAACGTTATTAATTACGTGAAAAAAAACGTATCGTGTGGACGTAACCAAACACCTCTTATAATACAACATACACTAGTTACAAGAGCGAACGTATGATTACGTATATAGTACGATTTTCCTAACGTTACGAAAACGATACCTTCTCAGAAAAACGTAAGGTTACGTAGTTTGTTGTAACTGGAGTTAGCCATAAAATTACCGTGTAAAATAACTTAAATACCAAATAGCAGAGTGGGATTCGGTAGATTTTTCTACCGGCGTATCGGTATTCGGTAGATGAAAACGGCCCATTCGGTCCCCCGGTTTATTGCGGTAGATTTCAAAAAAATATACCGACTGCTCGGGTATTCGGTATTGCGGTCGGTGATTTAAAAAAACAGTTATATATAAAAAAAATCACAATATCTATGACTATTAGTATAAAATTTGCTTAAAAGAGTAGCAAAAGCATATCAGTTAGGTAATAGATTCACTACAAAAAATTACATTGATTCCGAAAAAAAATAATTTATAATTAACTATATAACATTGGTACATTAATTTGAAAAGTATTTGCTATGCCTGGGTTACGTTCCATATATCATCGATTATACAGGAGAACCTCGTTAACCGGCATTCAAAAAAACGGCACTAATCGACCCAGGCTTTTTTTTTTTTTTTTTTTTTTTTTTTTTGTTTTTTTTTTTTTTTTTCACTGAAAACTCTGGAACTCTCTTCCTGTCTATTTTTTACACTTTCCTATATTACATAACTTTTCAAAATAAGGAGTAACAAGACACCTCCTGAAACTAAAATGGCTCACCCCTCTGTTTTTTTTTATTTTATTCTATTACTGTCTCTTATAGGGAATTGGCAACTAGGCGGGCTTTGTAGTACCCATTTTTTGTTGTGCCCCTTGGGCCAGTCCTGTGATGGGAAAAAAAAAATAGGGAATTTTGGGGCGATTTCCATAAGAGAACTCTCAAAACAACGGCAAAAGTTAGTTAGCCGGCATCGCTCCCCCCCGGGGTGCCGGATAAAACGAGGTTTGTCCTGTATATTAGATGGCACACAATGTTCAAACGTAATTTTTTTTAGACACACTCAGTGACACTCGTGTGGCCATATATATTGCACAGGGCAAAACTATATCTATTTATTTCTTACAAAAACTGCCATTAGACATCAAAGAAGTATATAACAATAGGACTAATGTTAGTTGTACGCTGTATAATTTTTACTCACCTCAAAGTATGGATAGTAATTCGTAGTAGCGTTCCTAAATGTGGAGCTCCGCAACAGAACCAAACGGTTCCCGAATCCATCAGATGACGACTAAGTAAGCAATCTTGTGGGCCTCTATTGGGTATTTTCCAAGTTCAATCAATTCTACCGAGAAATTCGTTTCGGTAGATCCATTCGGTATCGGTTCGGTATCGGTAGAGGGTTGGTACCGAAGAGATTCGGTAGCGGTAGATAAATCTACCGCGGTAGTACCGAAATACCGAAAAATACCGAAAGTCATTCGGTAGTCCCAGCTCTGCAAATTAGTTAGTGGGCAAGGAACTAAGCAGGTCATAATCGAAAAATATGCTATAGCACTAAAAATCGTTTAATGCGTAGCAAATGACAATGGAAATGGACTACGTTCTGGGCCTCAAGGGGTCACTGTGCAGACTGCCTCCATGACAAATAATAACAAAGACATAAAATAAAATTCAATAGAGAATAGACTACCAGTTTTGTACAGACACCTTGGAAGACAGCCCTGATGCCTACCCTTATACAGGAAAACTACCACGTGTAGTCTCGCTGGGGCCTCTTGTAGCTTCCTTATTTTTCTTATATACTTTGTCTGTAGTGCCTTGACGACGATAAGGTGAGTCAGTACATGTCTAAGGGTCCCCGTTCTTTCATGTCATTATCAAGGCAAGAAAATATACCTATAGAATTTTTTGGCCAAGGCGAAAATTCCACTTTATTCTTTAAGGTCTCTCGGTTGTAATGATGCTGTGTTTTACCGATACTATGTTTAAACTATGGATAAAATGACAACTTTGAAATTTAGAGAGAAGGCGTAGTATTCCCTTCTGGTTAAAATAATGCCTGTGTTTACCGGATACTATGGTTAACTATGATAAAAATTACACTGATTTAGAAGAGCGTGGGATTCCCTTCTCTGGTTAAAAATAATGCATGTGTTACCTGAACTATGGTAACTATGATAATAATACAACTGAAATTTAGAAGAAGACTGTGGTTTATTCCCTTCTCCTGGTTAAAATGATGCCTGGGTTTACCGATACTATTGTAAACTATGATATTAAAAATACAACTGCAAATTTAGAAGAAGCGTGGTATTCCCTTCTAATGGCATCAAATATCAAGGCAGTAAGCAGCAAGGGGCAGCATTTTCACCTCGTTAAAAAACAGTCTAGCCTTCACTAAGGGTGCGGGGAGGAAAACAGCCTCACCCTAGCCAGAAGTTACTTCTAAACTAACTTTTTTTGTAGGGACTTTCAACAAAAATTTTGCTTTTGTTATCTAAAAAAACAAATACGTAGATAACTCTATAGGCGCCAGTCACTCGCCACTGCACTAATGCGCCAGGCACAATAACAAACGAATTTTCGCATCGCACAGACGTTTTATGTGCCACTGAAGAATGCAGTGTGATGTACATAATATAAATACTGTGCATGCGTCTCCAGTTGCACATAAAAGTCTGTAGTGATGCTAAAATTCGTAAATATAGTGTGCCTGGCGGACATAGTGCAGTGGCGAGTGAGACTGGCGACTATAGTGTTATCACCGGTAGTAGATATCATAGCTAAAAGACAAAAAAAGACACAATGATAACCATTAATTACAGGAATAATGAGAAAATTGATACAGTAACAAAACACTAATGAGTAATGTAGTAATAAATTGATAATAACAAAAAACAACATAACATAAAAACACTTACCGTAGAAACAACTATAGTCGCAGTCACTTAGCCACTGACATAATGTCTGCCCAGGCACAATATATTACGAATTCTAGTATCACTACAAGCCTTCTATGTTGCCACTGAAAGGACGCATGACCCAGTACTTATTATGTACATAACATACATGTCTTCAGTGGCACATCAAAGTCTGTAGGGATGCTAAAATTCGTCATTATATGGCACAGGGCGCATTAGTGCAGTGGCGAGGTGACTGTGGATTAAGTGATACTACGGTACACATCCTTCGTCTTACCTCTACCTTCTGCCTCCTCCTCCTATTCCTTCTTCACCTCTCCTTCCTTTCCTCTCACTCACTACAAATACTCTTCTTCTTCTTTCACACTAAGCATAGAGGATGTCAAGGAAGCACAATGTGAAGTACAAAAAATCACATCACACTATACCGTAAGATAACACTATAGTCGCCAGTCACTTACCACTGCACTATGTCGCCAGGCCCAATATATACGAATTTTAGGCATCACTACAGACTTTTATGTGCCCACTAAAGACATGTAGTGGATGTACATAATACATACCAGTAAGACGCCTAATCGGCGAGGGCTGATGCGAGCCTGTAGAAACCCGCACGCACCGGGCGGCCGTCACCCGGAGTTAGTTTTGCCTGTGTGACATTGCTAGGTGTGTTGGTCTCAAAAATCACACACCAAATTTCAACTTAGTCGGAAAAGCCGTTTTTCAGCTATAAGAAGATAACGTTGTCTGACACCCCCCACGAGGCACGCGCCACCTGACCCCTCACTGAGACAAAACATGTCAAGCACAAAAGGGGATTTCGAATGCAACATCAGATGGCGAAGACAGCTTGTCAATCGAAGCGGATTCCAAAGATAAAGCTCCTGAAAAGCGTGACGTCGGGCCGGGCCGGGGGGCGGCCGCTTTAAGTGAGAAAAATCCCGATCCACCGACGGACGCACGCACTCGTCAACGAGCGCTTCGGTCGCTCGTAACTACTGTGTATAGCATCTGCAGTGCACATGAAGTCTGTAGTGATGCTAAAATTTGTTCAATATTGTACATGGCGACATTAGTCAGTGCACGTGACTAGCGGACTACGTTATAGTGTTATTCGGTAGTCTTTTATCTGTTTTAACGAGGCAAAAATTCCATTATCTTAAGGGTCTCATGCTTAAACTGATGCCAATGTTTAACCTGAATAATTATGGGTTTAACATGATAAAATACACTGAAATTAGGAAGAGTGTAGGCTTCCCTTTCTCCTGAGTTACAAATGATCCTGTGGTTTACCTGATAATATGGTTAACTATGATGAAAAACAACTGAAATTTAGAAGGGCAGTGTAGTTATCCCTTCTACTTGCATGAAATATCAGTCAGTAAGCAGCAAGGGGGCAGGATTGTTTGCCTCGTTGAAAAAAACAGTATAAGTACTTAACATCCGCTATCTATGCTATTGGTTTATACTCTATTTCCAAGTTTAGATACTATGTTTTGCTTCTGTGTTAAAATGTAATAGCCGTAAAAAAAGCTTAAAAATATCTATAAAAAAAATTAAAAAAACTGGCACCACCACCACTTTTTAACACACCTGTCCACAAATCATTACTTTTGGACATGTCTGCGGTGATGATGGAAATCTGGTGGATGTGATTGCTCTCTCCACCTTCTCCACTGCTCCCTCCCCACTTGTTTCCCCTGGAAGGTTATTGAAGGCCTGTGTACTACCCACTTCACCATTTCCACCTGTCCAACAATCATACCTTTTGACATGTCTCCGGTGATGATGGAAGCTGGTGGATGTTATTGCTCGTCCACCTTCTCATGCTTCTCTCCTCCACTTGATTTCCCCTGGGACGGGTTATGAAAGCCTTGTACTACCCACTTCCCACCATTCAACCGACCACAAATCATTACTTTTGACATGTCTCCGGTGGATGATGGAAGTGGTGGATGTTTGCTTTCCACCGCTCCACTGCTCACTCTTCCATTCTTTCCCCTGGGACGGGGCATGAAGGCATGTACCTGCACTGATATGAAGAGATGACTAGGAAGGTGCCACTGACGACGTTTACAATGCAGAGATGAGGAAGACCAGTGGGCCAGGCACTGGGGTTTGCTGTGAGGGGGGAGGACAAAGGAGACATTAGAAAGATGAGGGAGAGGAATTAGAGTGATAGAACTTCCACATCCTATCCAAATTATGGGGTTTTTAGAATTTATGAGGGGGAAAGAAAATTATTGGTTTTTATAAGTTTATTGGGGAGAAAAATATGGGTTTTTTTTATAATTTATGTGGAAAAAATGAATGTGGTTTTTATAATTTATGGGGGAAACAATTATGGGTTGTTTATAATTTATGGGGTGAAATTATGGGTTTTATAATTGATGGGGGAAAATTATGGAAGTTTTTATAATTTATGGGGGAAAAATTATGGGTTTTTATAATTTATGGGGTGAAAATTAGTGTTTTTATAATTTATGGTGGAAAATTATGGTTTATTATAATTTATGGGGGAAAATTATGGGTTTTTTTATAATTTATGGGGAAAATTATGTGTGTGTTTATTAATTTATGTTGGAAATTATGTGTTTTTATAATTTATGGTGGAAAATATGGGGTTTTATAATTGTATGGGGAAAATTATGGGTTTTTATAATTTATGGGGGAAAATTATGGGGTTTTATAATTTATGGTTTGAAAATTAATGGTGTTTTTATAGCTTATAGGGAAAAAATTAGGGTTTTTATAATTTATGGGGTAAAATTATGGGTTTGTGATAATTTATTGGGGTAAAATTATTGGGTTTTAAATTTTGGGGTGTAAAATTATGGCGTTTTTATAATTTATGGGGAAAATATGTGTTTTTATACTTTATGGTGGAAAATTATGTGTTTTTAGGAATTTAAGTGAAAATATGGGGTTTTTAGAAATTTAGGTGGAAAATTATGGCGTTTTTATAATTTATGTGGAAAATATGGGTTTTATAAGTAGGTGGAAAATTATGTGTTTATAATTTATGGGGTGAAAATTATGTGGGTTTTAAAATTTATGGTGGAAAATTAGGTTTTTTATCATTTATGGTGGAAAAAATTATGGGTTTTATTAATTTTAAGGTGCGAAAATTGGGTTTTTATAATTTATGGGGTGAAAATTATGGGTTTTTGAATTTATGTTTGGAAAATATTGGTTTTTATAATTTATGGGGGAATTTATCGGTTTTTATAATTTATTGTGAAAATTATGGGCTTTTATAATTTTATGGGGGAAAAATTATGTGTTTTTATAATTTAAAGGTGGAAAAGTATGGGTTTTTATAATTTATGGTGGAAAATTAATTGTTTTATAATTTATGTGGAAAATATTGTTTGTATAATTTATGGGTGAAAATTATGGGGTTTATAATTTATGGGTGAAAACTTATGGGGTTTTAGGAATTTATGGGTGAAAATTATGTGTTTTTAGAATTTATGGTGAAAATTAGGGGTTTTAGATTTATGGGGGGAAAATTAGTGTTTTTAGAATTATGGGTGGAAAATTTATAGGTTTTATAATTATGGGTGAAAATTATGGTTTTTTAGGAAATTTAATGGAGTGGAAAATTATGGGGTTGGGGTTTAGGAATTTAAGGGGGGCAAATTATGGAGAGTTTTCTTAGTTATTTGGGAAAATTATGGGTTTTTTAACATTTTATGGTGTAAATATGGGTTTTTATAATTTATGGTGGAAAAATTATGGGTTTTTATAATTTATGCGGGAAATTATGGGTTTTTAGAAGTTATGGTTGGAAAAAAATTATGGGTTTTTATAATTTATGGTGAAAAATTATGGGTTTTATAATTTATGTGAAAATTATGGGTTTTTAGAATTTGGATGAAAATTATGTGGTTTTTTATAATTTAGGGAGGAAAATTATGGGTTTTTTTTATAATTTATGGTGGAAAATTATTGGTTTTTAGAATTTAGGGTGGAAAGAAAATAGGGGTTTTATAATTTTGGGGGAAAAATATGGGTTTTTATAATTGATAAAACACCAAAACGTGGGCCCACTCACATTCTCATAGGTGATAACCCCAATTTTTCCCGGCATATAAACCCGGTCAGTTCCCCGAGACTATTGGTGGGGCCAAAGATGGTGCCGGCAAACTTGGTGAGATGCCCTGGTGCGACAGTACAGCCCCGCAGTACGCGAATCCCGACCCCCTATGGAGACACACATCCCACCACCGCCCCCGTGCTGAAACCCCCCAAGAAGACATCACACCGGGGCCACCGCGGGGACGTAGCGGCTGGGGAGAGGGGTGTTAGGGTGTGGGGGGGTGGGGGGGTGGTGTTCGTGTTTTGGTGTGGGAAGAGAGATTAAGGTACAGTTCAATTTTCAATTCTACAACAATAAACATACAAAAAATTTTAGAGAGAACTGAAACTCCGAAATGCCAGTGGTCGGGGGCAGTTTTAACTCAAAATTTGGTGAAAAGTTGGTCAACTTGAAAGAAAAATATGGGCTTACCCATTTGCACTTAAAAAACACAATTTAATATTAAAAAACGATTTTCTTCTATATGTATATTTAAGAAGCCTGATTCTGTAAAAATTGTATAAACCAAATAACCAAGTAGGTTTAGTTGAGGAGGCGAGGTAATGTACTCTATGATATTATATAGTCAATAACGAATGTTTTAGAAGTTATCTATCCCTAGGCAGTCATATTTTCCTGTTATTATTGTGTATCAATCAGATAGAAAGCCTAGAAGTGAAATGACGACGCGTGAAGGGGCAATGTTTTGATTCAATCTCCCCGCCACAATCTCCCCGCCCACCACTCCCCGCGCGGCCCTGTCGCCTCCACATTATAACCTACATTGTCGCAGCAACAAGCCGATTTCGGCATTCTTTATTCTTCGTTTTTTCCAAGGCATTGCTTATTTTATTTTGACAAGCGTTTTTCCAGACGCAGCAGTACTGTCTTAGAAAACAGTGTGAACATCGCCCAAATTTTTACATGCCACAATATACATGTAAAAAATATATTAAGCTTTGCTACTCGAGGCGAGTAATTTGCATTAAATTGGTATTATAGAACGTTCCATCGTAATGCATCGTCATCCAGATAATTAGTAGAACAACAGAAGAAACTATATTTTTTGGTATTCAGATGCGTTTGCATCAATGTTGTATCGCGAAATGAATTTATGAAAAATATTAGTCGCGGAGCCAAAACACAGTAGACCAACCTTTTGAGTTAAAATGCCAGCGGACCAATGGCATTTCTCGAGTTTCAGATCTTTGGAATTGAGTGACAAGGAGACGGGACCCCACGGCTGGTACCTTATTTCCGTATATACAATAGGTAAACACACGCACACACACACAACCACCCCAACACCCGCACACCAACACCCACCCACACCCACACCCACCCCCCACCCCCACCCCCACACCACCCATCCGCCACCGCACAACGCACACCCACACCCACACGCACACTCACGCATGACGTTGAGAGCCGCCTGACGGAGAGCACGGAGAGCGGCCCCGGGCAGTGGCGCGGTCCATGGCAAGGCTTGAAGAGTATGGAGAAGATGGCGTTGATTCATGTAGGGAAGCGCGGAGGACCAGTGCCGTTCTGGGAGGGAAGGCAGGGGAGGCGCATGTAGCTTCTCCGTTATTATTATTATAGTAGTAGCAGTGCATTTATAACATCATAACTGGGCGACCAAAATGTCTCCCAGTGATGAGGAAAACAAGTCGCCCAGTAAGGACAGTTAAGCTACTGGGCGACAAGAATATTTATTCATAAATCCTTCTGGATGCAAGGCTCAGTTTGTGTGTGTGTGTGTGTAAGATCCAGAGTACATTCTTATTACTGGCATAACCCGATTGTGATCTCTATTTTATATTTATTTCTTCTATTTTTTATGCCTATATCTTGTGTCGCCCAGTAGTTTTGCTTAAAAAATGCCTCTGAGTAGTAGTATTATATTAATTGTGTGGGGTTGTGTGTGACTATTGAACCTTCTGGCTACACTCTTGTCTGGGAGCGAGGGAAGATCTCTCTCTCTCTCTCTCTCTCTGCTCTCTCTCTCTCTCTCTTCTCTCTCTCTCTCTCTCTCTCTCCTCGCTCTCTCTCTCTCTCTCTCTTCTCTCTCTCTTCTCTCTTTCTCTCTCTCTCTCTCTCTCTCTCTCTATCTCTCTCTCTCTCTCTCTCGGGTGAGGCGTTATGTAGCTTCTATCGACTATTAGGTTAGTTATAAGCTCTATTACTATAGCAACCCCTTGAGACACAGAGGGCGTAATTTCCATGTAATTTGGGTTACCTAGACGATTTTTATGAGTATGAGGCAATAATTTTATAAAATGACCTGTTTAGTATCCTTGTCCACTACCTAATTTGGTAATTCAATTGTTTTCAAAGTTCCAGTGCTCGACAATAGAAAATTTATATAGCAAAGGAAAGATCCGTGCGTGAAGGGGTTAATGTGTGCGTTGTTTTGGGTGTGACTACTGAATCTCTGCCTCTTCTTCTTTCAGTGCTATCATTTAATTTTCAGTTATCACTCTTGTCCAGTGCATGTTTTAAGCAAATCTTACTTGGGACATTCTTTTGGATAGCAGAAAGGTAAAGGCCTACCTGTAAAATAATAGTGTGAAAACAATCAACTTCACCATTTTGTATGTTGTGTATAAATAAAGATCCTATGCATAGTAATAAGACGTGCACTTATGGATCTAACACACAAAGATAAGATGAACCCCCCATTTTTGTTCCAGGAAGATTTTATGAACAAATTCTTGTCGCCCTGTAGCTTAAAATTGTTCTTACTGGGCCGACAGTTTTTTCATCACTGGGAGATCATTTTGGTCGCCCAGTTAGATGTTCAAAATGCAATGGTCTTCTCTTCTTCATCTTGTTTAACTCCCATCCCTTCTTTCCTTATATTTAAACCATCTCATTAATCCTAATCTCATCCCTAAGATCAGATATCAATTTCATCTCATCTATAAGAATTATGCAAACTTGACGTTTGAAAATCAGCCCTGTCACTCTCAACACTCTCGATGGGGGAAGTTGTTGTATCCCAAGCCCCCTATCCTCTCTTCAAACCCAGCCCCCTATTCCCTTCCTCAACCCAGGCCCCCATCCCTCCCTCAAGTATCCCACAGCCCACTATCCCTCCCTCAAGTATCCCAGCCCCCCTATCCCTCCCTCAAAGTAATCCCAGCCCCCTATCCCTCCCTCAAGTATCCCCAGCCCCCTATCCTCCCTCAAGTATCCCAGCCCCCTATCCCTCCCTCAAAGTATCTCAGCCCCCTATCCCTCCCTCAAGTATCTCAGCCCCCTATCCTCACTCAACTATCCCAGCCCCCACATATCCCTCCATCAAGTATCCCCCAGCCCCCCCTATCCCTTCCTCAACCAGCCCCCTTCCCTCCCTCAAGTAATCCCAGGCCCCCTATCCCCCTTCCTCAATGGATCCCCAGCCCCCTATCCCTCCCTCAACCCAGCCCCGATCCTTCCTCAATGATCCCATAGCCCCCGATCCCTTCCTCAACCAGCCCCTATCCCGCCCTCAAGTATCCCAGCCCCTTTTCCTTCCTCAACCCCGCCCCCATATCCCTCCATCAAAGTATTCCAGCCCCCTATCCCTTCCTCAATGATCTCAGCCCTATCCCACACTCAACGTATCCCAGAGCCCCTATCCCTCACTCAAGTATCCCAGCCCCCTATCCCTCCCTCAAGTATCCCAGCCCCCTATCCCTTCCTCAAGTATCCCAAGCCCCCTATCCCTTCTCAAGTATCCCAGCCCCCTATCCCTTCTCAACCCCAGCCCCCTATCCCTCCCTCAAAGTATCCCAACCCCCTATCCCTCCCTCAAGTGATCCCAGCCCCTATCCCCTCCTCAAGTATCCCAGCCCCCTATCCCTCCCTCAATTATCCCAGGTCCCCTTCCCTTCCTCAATATTCCCAGGCCCCCTATCCCTCCCTCAGTATCCCAGCCCCCTATCCCGCCCTCAAGGATCCCAGCTCCCTAATCCATCCCTCAAGTATCCCAGCCCCCTATCCCTCCCTCCAGTATCCCAGCCCCCTATCCCTTCATCAATGATCGCAGCCCCCTATCCCTCCCTCAATATCCCAGCCCCCTATCCCTCCCTCAAGTATCCCAACCCCCTATCCCCTCCCTCAAGTATACCAGCCCCCTTATCCTCACTCAAGTCATCCCAGCCCCCTATCCGTCCCTCAAGTATCCCAGGCCCCCTCCTTATCCCTTCCTCAATTATCCCAGGGCCCCCATCCCTCCCTCAAGTATCCCAGCCCCCTATCCCTCCCTCAAGTATCCCCAGCCCCCTATCCCTCCCTCAAGTATCCCAAGCCCCCTATCCCTCCCTCAAAAGTATCCTAGCCCCTATCCCCTTCCTCAATGATCGCAAGCCCCCTATCCCTCCCTCAAGTATCCAGCCCCCTTATCCCTCCCTCAAGATTCCAGGCCCCCTATCCCTCCCTCAAGTATCCCAGCCCCTATCCCTCCCCTCAAAGTATCCAAGCCACTATCCATTCCTAATGATCGCCAGCCCTATCCCTCCTTCCAAAAAAAGGTTTTACAAAATTTTTTTTTTTCCCCCCCCCCCAGGCCCCCTATCCCTACCTCAAGATCCCAGCCCCCTATCCTCCCTCAAGTTATGCCCAGCCCCCTTACCCTCACCTCAAGTATCCAGCCCCCTTATCCCCTTCCTCCATGATCGCAGCCCCTATCCTCCCTCAAGTATCCCAGCCCCTATCCCTCCCTCAAAGTATCCCAGCCCATATCCATCCCTCAAGTTTCCCGCCCCTATCCCTTCCTCAAGTATCCCAGCCCCTTATCCTTCCCAAGTCTTCCAGCCCCCCTATCCATTCCTCAAAACAGCCCCCTATACCTCCCTCAAGTATCCCAAACCCCCATCCCTCCCTCAAGTCCCAGCCCCCTATCCCTCCCTCAAGTATCCCAGCCCCTTCCTACTCAAAGTAGCCCAGCCCCTTATCCCTTCCCTCAATATCCAAGCCCCCTATCCCTCCATCAAGATCCCAGCACCCTCTCCCTCCCTCAAGTATCCCAGCCCCTATCCCTTCCTCAATGATCTAGCCCCCATCCCTCCCCTCAAGTATTCCAGCCCCTACCCTCCCTCAAGTATCCAGCCCCTATCCCTCCCTCAAGTATCCCAGCCCCCTATCCCTCCCTCAAGTATCCAGCCCCCCCTATCCCTGCCCTCAAGATTCCCAGCCCACTATCCCTCCTCCAAGTATCCCAGCCCCCTAGCCCTCCCTTCAAGTATCCCAGCCCCCTATTCCCTTCCTCAAGGATCCCAGCCCCCTATCCCTCCCTTTACCTTCAAGTATCCAGCCCCCTATCCTCCCTCAAGTTATCCCAGCCCCCTATTATCCCTCCCCTCAAGTATCTCAGCCCTATCCCTCCCTTCAAGTATCCCAGCCCCCTATCCCTCCCTCAAGTATCCCAAGCCCCCCCCCTATCCCTCCCTCAGTATCCACAGCCCCCTATCCCTTCCACTCAAGTATCCCAGCCCCTTATACCTCCCTCAAGATCCCAGCCCCTATCCCTCCCTCAAGTATCACAGCCCCCTATCCCCGCCTCAACCAAGCCCCCTATCCCTCCTCTAAGTTATCCCAGCCCCCTATCCTCCTCAAGTATCCCAGCCCCCTATCCTCCCTCAATTATCCCAGCCCCCTATCCCTCCCATCAACCCAGCCACCTTATCCTCCTCAAGTATCCCCAGCCCCCTATCCTCCTCCAAGTATCCCCGCCCCCTATCCCTTCCCGCAATTATCCCAAGCCCCCTATCCCTCCCATCAACCCAGCACCCCTATCCCTTCCCCTCACAGCCACGAGCATAGTCACACTCACCAATCGACGGAGAAGTGTTGTATCCCAAGCCCCCTATCCCTCCCTCAAGTATCCCAGCCCCCTATCCCTCACTCAAGTATCCCAGCACCCCTATCCCTCCCTCAAGTATCCCAGGCCCCCTATCCCTCCCTCAAGTATCCCAGCCCCCCCTATCCCTCCCTCAAGTATTCCCAGCCCCCTATCCCTCCTCAGATCCTAGCCCCCTATTCCCTCCCTCAAAGTATCCCGAGCCCCCTATCCCTCCCTCAAGATCCCAGCCCCACTATCCTCACTCAAGTATTCCCAGCCCATCCCTTCCTCAACCCAGCCCCCTATCCCTCCTCAAGTATTCCCAGCCCCCTAGCCCTCCCTCAAGTATCCCAGCCCCTATCCCTCTCAATTACCCAGTCCCCTATCCCTCCCATCACCCCAGCCCCCTACTCCCTCCCTCACAGCCACGAGCATCGTCCACACTCACACTCTCGACGGAGAAGTGTTGTATCCCAAGCCCCCTATCCCCCCTCAAGTATCCCAGACCCCTACCCTCCCTCAAGTATCCCAGCCCTCTATCCTCCCTCAAGTATCCTCCCCAGCCCCCTATCCCTCCTCAACCCAGCCCCCTATCCTCCTCAATATCCCAGCCCCCTATCCCTCCCTCAAGTATCCAGCCCCTATCCTCCCTCAATTATCCCCAGCCCCCTATCCCTCCCATCAACCCCAGCCCCTATGCCCTCCTCAAGTATTCCAGCCCCCTATCCCTCCCTCAGTATCCAGCACCTATCCCTCCCTCAAGATCCCAGCCCCCTATCCCACCCTCAAATTATCCCAGGCCCCTATCCCTCCATCACCCAGCCCCCGTATCCCTCCCTCACAGGCCACGAGCATAGTCACCACTCACACCTCGATGGAGAAGTGTTGTATCCCAGCCCCCTATCCTTCCCTCAAGTATCCCAGCCCCTATCCCTCACTCACAGCCACGAGCATAGTCACACTCACACTCTTCGACGGAGAGTGTGTATGTTGGAGAGTGTAGAAGGGCAGCTCTGTGGCAAAGGGTTGTAGTGGCTCCAGCACCAGCCAATGTGCATGTGGCCAGCGCATAGACGGGGAGACAACGGATCACCATTCCCCACGGCATGGGGACCTGGGGGTGAGGAGGGGCCGTAGGGGGGCTGAAGGGGGTGTAGTAGGGTGAAGGAGTGAGGCTGAAAAAAAGGGGGTGGAATGGAGAGGCTGAAGAAGGGGCTGTTTGAAGGGGGTGTAGGGAGGCTGAAAGAAGGGCTGTTTGAAGGGGGTGAGGAGAGGCTGAAGAAAGGGGTTGAAGAAGGGCTGAAGAAGGGGGTGTTGTAGGATGAGGCTGAAGAAGGGGCAGTGTAAGGGGGTGTAGGAGAGGCTGAAGAAGGGGCTGAAGAAGGGGATGAAGGAGAGGCTGAAGAAGGGGGTGTAGGAGAGGCTGAAGAAGGGACTGTTGAAGGGGGTGAAGGAGAGGCTGAAGAAGGGGTTGAAGAAGGGGCTGTTGAAGGGGGTGTAGGAGAGGCTGAAGAAGGGGCTGAAGAAGGGGATGAAGGATCGAGGCTGAAGAAGGGGGTTGTAGGTGTAGGAGCGGCTGAAAGAAGGGACTGTTGAAGAGGGGGTAGGAGAGGCTGAAGAAGGGGTTGAAGAAGGGGCTGTTGAAGGGGGGTGTAGGAGAGGCTGAAGAAGGGCTCTGAAGAATGGGGCTGAAGGGGATGAAAAGAGACTAGATACTTAAGACATTCAAAGAAAGTTAGCATGGCTCAAGTCGAAGTCTTTATATCTTATTTATACATCACAAAGGACTGGCAAAGGCAAAAACAAGAAGTAACAAAAAGGCCACTTAATTGCCAGCCCCAAGAAAGCTGACGGTATTAGAATATAAAATGGGGGTGCAATTTAGTTCAAGAGCGAGAGCGAGGCCAAAAAGGCCACTTAATTGCCAACCCCAAGAAGCAAGAGAGAGAGAGAGAGAGAGAGAGAGAGAGAGAGAGAGAGAGAGAGAGAGAGACACATTCAATAGACTGGACAAAGAGCTGGAACATACAAGCAAGAAACACCCATACCTTTATGAGTAATTCCGATAGAAGGAGATATGGAGACAGGACAATAGGACAATACAATCTTAACTCAAGCCCTTTATTAGATACTTTTTTGTGTTGCTCCTGTGTTAAATGTAATAGATTTTATAAGGCTATATCAATAAGGCTTTAAAAAAAATAGGTGTAGGAAAAAATAGTAATGACACATAAAAAAAAAAGTTACGACACTAAAAAAAATAGTACTGACACTAAAAAAAAATAGTACTGACACTAAAAAAAATAGTACTGACAATAAAAAAAAAATAGTACTGACAATAAAAAAAATAGTACTGACACTAAAAAAAATAGTACTGACACTAAAAAAAATAGTACTGACACTAAAAAAAATAGTACTGACAATAAAAAAAATAGTACTGACACTAAAAAAAATAGTACTGACACTAAAAAAAATAGTACTGACGCCAAAAAAAATAGTACTGACACTAAAAAAAATAGTACTGACACTAAAAAAAATAGTACTGACACTAAAAACAATAGTACTGACAAGAAAAAAACCATAAAAAGATACCATAAAGGACATCAAGAAATACAGTGTTCCCATCGGTGCATGATATGTGGACAACGAAATTATAGATGCCAAAAGTATTCATGCTTTTAAAGCAAAAATTGACCCATTGAGACAAGGAGACGGGACCCCACCAGTGTAACCCATTTCCCGTATATCACAACTAGGTAAATACACACAGTAACTCTCTCTCTCTCTCTCTCTCTCTCTCTCTCTCTCTCTCTCTCTCTCTCTCTCTCTCTCTCTCTCTCTCTCTCTCTCTCTCTCTCTCGCACACACTACTTCGAGCTGCACAACACAGTGAGTCATTGAGGGACTTTTCTCCTTGTGGGTGATTACGCGGGTCGCTCTCCGGTGTCTCGGTGTACCAGAAGGGCCAGCCCCAGACACCACACCAGGCTGACCGCCCCCAAACACATAGGAAAGGAACCGCGGCCAGCCCCCTAGGAAGGTCTGGGAAACACAGCCACCCACCCGCCGAGAGAGACACCACAACGCCAAAATCATTCCCTGTAAACATGAGGTGGCTGTCAGCTGAGGGAGTGCGGGATTTGAGGGATAAGCTATGTCAGGAATGGAGGGAAATGACAAAGAGGACATGTAGCCTATGTAAGGGACGTAGGAGCCACAAGAGCCATGTCATGTCTCATTTCCCGTATATCACAACTAGGTAAATACACACATACACACACACCTATAAAGACGAGAGAGTTGTATTTGCTCCTCTTGTGAGCCGGCACCCACAACGCAAGGTATCGACTGACGGCCGGCATCACTATACCCTGCAGAGAGAGAGAGAGAGAGAGAGAGAGAGAGAGAAAGAAAGAGAAGAGAGAGAGAGAGAGAGAGAGAGAGAGAGAATGTTTTAGTACACATAATATAGACTTAGCATAATATTTTTTTTATGTAGCCTACTTGATTGTTATATGATGAGGGGCGTATTTAGGATTTTGAAAACCATTGTTGGCTTAGCCCAGCCTAGAGATCTTTAGAGTTGTACAGGATAATATACCGTGTATTTATGAGTGTAATGACTATAAGATGTGAAACACTGTGCCCTGCCTAAAGGCTCCGGTCATTACTTAGGATAACTTTTGAAACAGGAAATTAAAATAAAATGACAATCTGAGTTGGGCTTCAACTTTGTTATTATTTATATTTCATTCAGTAGGAGTAAAACCTGAAGAAAAAGAGCTTTGGCGTGATGAAGAGGTTCCTCTATAGATTGGTATTATTGCCAATGCTTTGTTTCAGTAACTGAAAATAGGACCAACCTTTGCTTCAACTTCTGCTTCCATGGTGTGACACAACTAAAGGGCTTACTCTTTGGAATGTGACCAAACTGATGTAAATGTGTGTCTTGTCCATCGGTGTGATGAACGTGGGGTGTCTTGTCCATCTGATAACTGTGTGTCGTGTCCATCTGATAACTGTGTCTTGTCCATCTGATAACTGTGTCTTGTCCATCTGATAACTGTGTCTTGTCCATCTGATATTCTCCTTGTTTTCTCTTCCTTTTTCTACTTTGTTGACCAGAAGACCAAACAAATAGAAAACATGATTGAAGACAAGAAACAACAACCCCAGAAAGCAAGATTGAAGACCAAAAAACCACCAGAAAAAAAGGTTGATGACCCCAAAAAATATAACAGACAAGGAGAGAGAGAGAGAGGAGAGAGAGAGAGAGAGAGAGAGAGAGAGAGAGAGAAAGAGAGTCAGTTAGTCAGTCAGAAAGACAGAGAGAGAGCGAGTCAGTCAGTCAGTCAGTCAGTCAGTCAGTCAGCCACCCACACTCACCTGAGCAAAACCAAAGGTGAGGCAGTTAGTCAGTCAGTCACAGTCAGTCAGTTCAGTCAGTCAGTCAGGTCAGCCACCCATACTAACCTGGGGAAAGCCGAGGGTGAGGCATTCAGTCAGTCAGTCAGTCAGCCACCCATACTAACCTGGGGAAAGCCGAGGGTGAGGCATTCAGTCAGTTCAGTCAGTCAGTCAGCCACCCACACTAACCTGAGCAAAACCAAGGGTGAGGCGGACAGCTATGAACACCTCACCTGCGCAAAACCAAGGATGAGGCGGACAGCTATGAACACGTTGGTGGAGAAGTGGGCCGCGTAGGGTGAGGCGAGGGAGAGAAGGGAGGACAGGAACATGCCGAGTAGGATGACAGGCTGATTTCCCACCCGACTCCGCCATGCGCACGCCAGGATATTGGTGACAACTTGCAATAGTAGAAAGCCCCCAATACTAGCCCTGAGTCCTCCTCGTCACTCAAACCGCCGTCCTGAGTGGGGGAAAGGCTGAGAGGGAAATTATGGTTAGTTTTGTTGTTTCATTGGGTTCTTATCCCAATCAAAGCTGACAGTCTGAGGGGGAGGGATGTGGGAATATGGCTAGTTTGCGTCCCCTCTCATGACTTATCCCACTCAAAGCTGACAGTCGGAGTGGTGGAGGGTATGGGGGGGAATATGGCCTAGTTTGTGTCACGTCTCATGTCTTATCTCACTCAAAGCTGACAGTTGAGGGGGAGGAAGGGGACTATGGGCTAGGTTGTGTCCCTCCTCATGTCTTACCCCACCTCAAAGCTGAGGCTAACGGGGGAGGGAAGGGGGAATATGGCTAGTTTGATGTCCCTCTCATGTATTAGCCCACTCAAAGCTGACAGTCTGAGTGGGTGAGAGGCGGGGGAAAAGAGGATTAGTTTTGGTTCTATCCCACTCAAATCACCATTAGAAGTTGGGGAAAGGGGGGGGAAGGGGGAGAGATGGTTAGTATTCTTCCTCTCAGTCTCATCCCACTCCAACCTGCGTGCGGTGGGGAAAGGGGGGACGAGGGGGTTTAACGATGATTAGTTTTTGTTCTCATACGCCCACTCAACACACGCCCGTTGAGTTAGCGGGAGAAGAAAAAAAAAAACGAACAAAAAAAAAAACCCACCAACTTACAAAAAAAGAGAAGAAAAAATTTACTCTCAAAACAACTACTTGTTTTGCTAAAAAAAACTACACTAAACAAAATCTTTAAAAAAACGAAAACAAAAAAATCTAAAAAATTCTTACAAAAAAAAAAAAGGTTACTTACCCAAAAAAACTAACTACAAAAAAAAAAAAAAAAAAAAAAAATCTAAAAAATTATTCTACAAAAAAAATCTAAAAAATTAACTACAAAAAATTTACTCCCACCCCTCCCAAAAAAGAAAACTACCAAAAAAAGAAAAAAATTCACTACAAAAAAATATTTAACCCCCACAAAAACTTACACTTACAAAACAAAATCTAAAACAGCAAAAAATAACTGAAAAAAAAATCTAAAAAATTCATCTACAAATAAATAATTTACTCTTCAAAAAAAACTACACAACAAAAAAAAACTAAAAAAAAAAAAATTACTCCCAAAAAACACAAAAAAACAAAAAAAATCTAAATAATTCACTTCTACAAAAAAAACTACTCTAGATGAGAGAAAATAAATAAATAAATAAATAAAAAAATAATTACCCCCCCCCCCAAAAAATAATAAATTATAAAAGGGCTACCAAACTCACCGTATCATCCAAAGTTAGATCCTTAGGACCATTACCAAAACGGGACAGGCATATTCGACCCCACCCCACACCCCACCCCAGCACGCCTTGAGGATGTATCGCAGGGGCGCTGGTGGTGTTGTAGTAATGGTTCTAGTAGCATGAGCGTGGTGGTGGGTGGGCGTGGTGGGGGGCGTGCGGTGGCTTTTACCATGGACACGATTAGCGATGGGGACAGGTTTTGTAGCGACAGAGGGAGAGAATGTCAAGCGGAACACGGCATCAGAATCACCGTGTGTCGCGCCCCCCACCCCCAACCCTCTGGGGAAGGAGAGCTACGTACAGGGGGTATATTTATAGGAAAGACAATACAAAACACACAGAAACAGATTGAAAGACCAGAAAACAAGATTGAAGACCAAACAAACCCAGAAAATAAGAGTAGACCAAAAAACCCAGAAGGGAAGGAAATAGATGTGTAGACCCAAAAAAAAAAAACCCAGAAAATAAGATTGTATGACCCAAAAAAAAAAAACCCAGAAAATAAGATTGTAGACCCAAAAAAAAAAACCCAGAAATAGGTTGTAGACTAAAAAAAAAAAAGAAAATAGATTGAGACACAAAAAACCCAGAAAAATTAAGATTGTGAGGGACCCAAAAAAACCCAGAAATAAGTTGTATACACAAAAACCCAGAAAATAAGATTGTAGACCCAAAAAACCCAGAAAATAAGATTGTAGACCCAAAAAACCCAGAAAATAAGATTGTAGACCCAAAAAACCCAGAAAATAAGATTGTAGACCCAAAAACCCCAGAAAATAAGATTAAAGAACAAAAAGAACCCAGAAAATAAGATTAAAGAACAAAAAAACCCAGAAAACAAGATTAAAGAACAAAAAGAACCCAGAAAATAAGATTAAAGAACAAAAAACCCAGAAAACTAGATTAAAGAACAAAAAAAACCCAGAAAATAAGATTAAAGACAAAAAAACCAGAAAACAAGATTAAAGAACAAAAACCCCATAAAAAAGATAAAATAAACAAAAACAAAAACAAAAAAAACAAGATTAAAGAACAAAAAAAAAACCCAGAAAATAAGATTAAGAACAAAAACCCCGGAAAAACAAGATTAAAGAACAAAAAGAACCCAGAAAATAAGATAAAAGAACAAAAAAAAACCCAGAAAGAAATCAAGATTAGAGACGGAAAAAAAATTAACATTAGGGTGTAGGTATTTTTTTAAGGGTAAAATCCATTCTTTTAAAGGGTAACAAATATCCGCTAGTTGGCAGTCCCTATAAAGAAGGCAGTAAGAGAATAAAGAAAGGGTGGTGGGCCATTTAGTTCGTGAGGTTGTCTGTTAATCCTCTTAGAGATTTAAAGTCATAGGAATGGTGGCCAAACATAGAAATAGGGAGACAGTGTGTTGGGGATAGCAATGATAATGATAAAAAATAATAATAAATAATAATCAATAATAATAATAACAATAATAAGAGTAAATGTAATAATGAAAATACTATTGCATTAAAAGTCTGTAGTTAGTGAAATCTGTTCAAGGGCGTCACCACAGAGTTTTCTGCCACACTTGCTAGAGAGAGAGAGAGAGAGAGAGAGATGAGAGGACGAGACCCCCCGAGAGAGGAGAGGAGAGAGAGAGAGAGAGGAGAGATAAAGATAAGATTTTCATCCTATCTAGACACTTTGCAAGTAGTACCAACTACAAGGGTATTGACGATACAAAGCGCCACCAAGTCAGCACGAACTAGGCGGACTCGACCGATGACCGAATGCGCGGGACGCTAACATTGCGAGCTCACGACTCTACCAACCTTGCCACCCGAAGGTAGTGACAGAGAAAGAGAGAGAGGAGAGAGAGAGAGCGACGAGAGCCGAGAGCGAGTAGAGAGAGAGAAGAGATAAAATAAATAAATATAATAAAGGAAAGTGACAAGGAGTGGGAAACAAAACCGAACAAAGAAGAAAAGAAAAGTAGCTACAGGACAATCAATAAAGCTAACAAATAAAGCCAATTCACCTACTTTCACAAACAGCGGCGGGTCGGTGGTGGTGGCTGGTGTTAGTCATCACAACCATGGCTTTCATCACCACCAGGGGAGGCTCACAGGCTTCATCACCACCAGGGAGCTCACCAGGATTCATCACCACCAAGGGAGGCTCACCAGGCTTCATCACCACCAGGGGAGCTAACAGGCTTCATCACCACCAGGGAGGCTCAGCAGGCTTCATCACCACCACGGGGATGGTCACCAGGCTTCATCCACCACCAGAGGAGGCTCACCAGGCTTCATCACCCACCAAGGGAGGCTCACCAGGCTTCATCACCACCAGGGGAGGCGCACCAGGCTTCAATCAACCACCAGGGGAGGCCTCACCGGCTTCATCACAACACTAGGGGCGAGGCTCACCAGTGCTTCATCATCACCAGGGGAGGCTCACCAGGCATTCACACCACCAGGGGAGGGCTCACCACACAACGCATTCACACCTTCCCCTACTCCACCGCCAGCCGCTTCTGTGTCTCCTGCATGGTGTGTGTGTGTACGTGTGTGTCGTGAGTACCTGAAAGAATATATAGGTATGAGAGAGAGAGAGAGAGAGAGAGACGAGAGAAGACACGAGAGGAGAGAGGATACGACGAGAGAGAGAGAGAGAGAGAGAGAGAGAGAGGAGAGAGAGGAGCGCCAGTGCCGTTCTAGCCTTTGGGTGTTGTAATGAACATAAAGACATCAGAAACCGTGCACGCCTTATATAGTTAAAGACATCAATCTGGGCCACTTTAACTTTTACTACTACTACTACTACCACTATTATTCTCCTTCTACTACTACTTACACTTCATCACTACTACCATTACTACTACAATGCCTATTAAGAAGAGAACCAAATTGTTATAGTAATGACAAGTGCTTGGTGGGCCCTCCGACCCATGTATGGAGGTTTGTAGTAGTATGTATATATTAGACAACATTGATTGGAAACTCCAATCTGTTGTTGCTTTGTCGTTGGTCACTGGTCAAAGTGCCTCGTGGTAGACCACGTTCGTTTGATTCCAACCCTTGTGTCCGTGTGATCCAACCCTTTGTGTTCGTGTGTTTAACCCTTTGTGTTCCGTTGTATTCCAACCTTTGTGGTTCCGTGTTTTGGGGTGAAAAATTTTCCAAACCCCTTTGTGTTACGTGTGATTCCACCCTTTGTGTTCCGTGTGATGTCCAACCCTTTGTGTTCCGTGTGATTACAACCATTTGTGTTCCTGTGATTCCAAACCCTTTGTGTTTCCGTGTGATTCCACCCTTTGTGTTACGTGTGATCACCCTTTGTGTTACGTTATGATCCAACCCTTTGGTACGTGTGATTCCAACCCTTTGTGTTCCGTGTGTGATTCCAACCCTTTGTGTTCCGTGGTGGATTCCAACCCTTTGTGTTCCGTGTGATCCAACCCTTTGTGGTCCGTTGTGATTCCCAAACCCTTTGTGTCCGTGTGATTCCAACAACACCATGTACTGTACTGTAGGTTGTCCTCTCTCCAATTACTGTCTTAGTACCTTCTTTCTATATGCTTTTTTGATCTCAACGACTAGGCAGACTGTTTAGAGAAATTTTCATATTGTCACGCCCCCATTAGCCAGGTGTCTTTCTCCGCGCTCCTTGAACTGTCTTATAATAGGTGGTTGACGCCGTCTGTACCGGAGACCACAACACTTCAACTCGGACACTCACTCTTCACTCATAGGTCACGCATACGGCTTGTCTCGTCGTGGGCGCCACGTGGCCGCCACGGCCCACGGCCCACCCCAAACATAGTCCACTGTTCCTGTACTTTCCACTTCTGCTGTAGAATATATTCATCTGCTGTCTACAAGTTGGTAATTATTCCTCTACCCATGCACGTATCTTTAAGAAGACACTGGTAGACATTACACAGACTCAGAACACGTGTTGACCACACCCACTCCTCTGAGCCTGCCGCTCGTAGCCACGGCACCACAACCGACGCTACTCACCGCCACTCAACTCATCCTCATGTTCCAGTGCTGCCCCGGCTCTACTCATCATATTGCAAGTATGTACACTTTACCGGTAAGATTGAAATTCGCTAAACAGCTTGCAGTCGGGTTTGGGAGATCAAAAGAATATAGAAAAAAAGGTGCTAAGACCAGTTAATGGAGAGTAATTGGAGAGGGACACCTACAGTACAGTACAGTACACACATCACACACACACGCCGCACCCGAACGTCCATGAGTCTACTGAGTTATGGGAATGCGTTTGGGACGGTACGCAAGGGGGAAGGGGGGGGTTTTTTCCTGTAATTTAAACTTAAAGTGTTTTAGCCACAAAACTCCCCTTCAAAATGAATTCAATCGACATGGGAGACTAAGCCGCTTACCACCTACGATTTATTGCGATTTTGTGAGCCTACTCTCATCAAAATTGAGTTTATAGTTTCGGCTACCCAAAAACAGACAGACAGAAAGACAGACAGACAAGACAGACAACGGCTACTCCTATAAGTATATTAGATATCTTCCTTCTACCTCTTCTATAATTTCAGCGTAAAAAAGTATTAATCGGTCAAGAAGGCTGTCCGGGGTAGTGTCTAGGCGTTATTAATCAGTGAAGAAAACGTAGTGAGAGATAAGAAACGTGTTTGTACTGATGATAAGATATAAGGGATAAATGGGAGAGGCGGTAGCGAGTGGTTAGCGTCGCAGGACTGGTTCAGGTAACCGCGTTCGATCCCCGAAAGAAAAACACTTGCGAAATGCACGTGAGGACACAGGGGTGCCGGATGAGCCTCTTAATCACTAATCACAGGCGTCCACTATAAGATCCTGCCTGCGCCACCACGGGCGAGGACCAACCAATCAGAGCCCTCAATGTGAACCGCCAGAGCCTACCATCCGAGCCCTGGGTCACCACTGCCTACAGGCGCTATGGGCACACACACACACACACACACACACACACACACACACACACACAAAAAAGAAAAAAAAAAAAAGGGAGTATTTTCTTTTCATTCCAACCCGCCGCGTAATAACAACAACAACAACAACAATAACAATAACAATAATAAAAATAATAATAATAATAATAATAATAACGGTAATGAGTATAGTTATGTGTTCAGTTAATCCTGGCGTACATTTCTTGGTATTAAAATCGTTTTTTTGTTTTATAAATATGTGGTATTAATAATGATTTGATGACTCTTACCGTAGCAAAAAAGTAAAATAGATCCTAATAAATAATAAACGAGTGATCGGCTATTTGGAACAAGAATTGCTGGGTGGTGTGTGTGTGTGTGTGTGTGTGTGTGTGTGTGTGTGTGTGTGTGTGTGTGTGTGTTTAAAGGTTTATTAACTCAATACAGACCTAGAAAGGGGTATAAGAGTTTCAATGAGTAATAAATAAACGTATTGACCTTGGTAAAGAAAAAAAAAAAAAACTTAATAGCGTGATAGTTAAGGTGATAGCTTAATAGCGTCATAGTTAAGGTGATAGCTTAATAGCGTGATAGTTAAGGTGATAGCTTAATAGCGTCATAGTTAAGGTGATAGCTTAATAGCGTCATAGTTAAGGTGATAGCTTAATAGCGTCATAGTTAAGGTGATAGCTTAATAGCGTCATAGTTAAGGTGATAGCTTAATAGCGTCATAGTTAAGGTGGTAGCTTAATAGCGTCATAGTTAAGGTGATAGCTTAATAGCGTCATAGTTAAGGTGATAGCTTAATAGCGTCATAGTTAAGGTGATAGCTTAATAGCGTCATAGTTAAGGTGATAGCTTAATAGCGTCATAGTTAAGGTGATAGCTTAATAGCGTCATAGTTAAGGTGATAGCTTAATAGCGTCATAGTTAAGGTGATAGCTTAATAGCGTCATAGTTAAGGTGATAGCTTAATAGCGTCATAGTTAAGGTGATAGCTTAATAGCGTCATAGTTAAGGTGATAGCTTAATAGCGTCATAGTTAAGGTGATAGCTTAATAGCGTGATAGTTAAGGTGATAGCTTAATAGCGTCATAGTTAAGGTGATAGCTTAATAGCGTCATAGTTAAGGTGATAGCTTAATAGCGTCATAGTTAAGGTGATAGCTTAATAGCGTCATAGTTAAGGTGATAGCTTAATAGCGTCATAGTTAAGGTGATAGCTTAATAGCGTCATAGTTAAGGTGATAGCTTAATAGCGTCATAGTTAAGGTGATAGCTTAATAGCGTCATAGATACATGCTAACAAAACAGTCAGAAAACGTTATTTATAAAACACAGGAACAGCTCTACTTAAAATGTCTTGTAATTTCTACAATGAACTTTGCAGAGTTTGAAAGCACTTTATAATTGTTACTGGCAAATAGTTCAGTCATTTTATATGTATTAGGGAACACATAGTAGTAGGGTTTTACATACTGCTTTCCAACATTATGAAAGAAAGTACATTTAAAAAGGTAATGAAATTCGTCTCCTACGTCATTCATATTACAGTGGGTGCATATACGATCCTCAATTCTAGTATTATTATATCTGCCTCTCACAATCGGTAAACGATGATTAGCACACTTAAATGTACATAATGTCCTGGAATATTTAGATGGTAGTTGTTGAATTGCTTCAACATCTGTGGCAAATCTTCATAATAAGACGAGAAAGGGTCAGAGCAAAGGCTGGATGGGTTGTGTTCTTGGTTCTGCTTTATCTAGAATATTCTACAGCGCCCAATACATTGAAATTAAAAACCCCTTTGCTTACATCTAAATTCTACTTACAAACAAAGTTCTAGTATCTATAAATAAAATGACATCATAATTAACAGTAAACCAGTCACAATATATATATATAAGTATGTGATCAAAAATACTATCTTAAAATGGCGCACCATAGAAAACCAAGTTAAGGGCTGACTAATACAAAAACAAAATGTCATACCTTTCTGTCGCTGGTTTCAACATACTCCCGACCATAGGAGTTTCTAACTTCTATCAAATGAAGGAATTACAGAATCTATAAAAATACTGCTTACATAATGCAACATCAACATGTCAACATAATCAACATGTTACCTATCTCATAAGAATGGAAAGTGTTTCCCAAATAATATTACAAATAAATACTTCAATCTTCATAGTCCAACATATTATTATAAATATCAAATAGGCTTACAAATCTAATCTACTTGGAGCCTTGGTTAGCCAACCAGCACGGGTACGTCTCTCATCCAAATTCTTAATACAGGAGTTGGCTTCTTGAACAGTTTTAGCCATAACATCAGAATCAGCACAAGATATTTCAAGTTGGTGTAATTTTTGTACAGGTCTATTGAGTAACCCCTTGGAAGTCTTGACTTTTACACTTCTAAGAATTCCATCCTTACCAGGAAATACGTACATCTACTATTACACCCAGGGGCCACTGTAATCTTCCAATCCTTTCTTCCTTTACTAAAACTAAATCACCTTTCTTAATATTACACTTTGATGTAAAACCCTTAACAGCAGGGGGTAGATTTCTTATGTAATCATTACTCCATAATTTCCAAAATTTATCAAGGATTTGATTTTTTAGGATTTCTCTTTCACTCAAATCCTTTGCAGAAATACAAGATGGGTTGGTATTCACATGCGTTTTAGAGCCATGAGTTCTCCCAATGATGAAGTGAGAAGGTGTTAATGGAGTATTACAATCAGGTTCATCTTCAATATGTGTCAAAGGCCTAGAATTAACACAAGCTTCAATCTCATGTAGGGTAGTTTCTAATTCACTCCTAGATATATAATTCACACCTAGAGTTTTTCTAACAGCAGACTTCACAGATCTTATCAAGCGTTCCCACCAGCCTCCCCACCAAGGAGACCGTGGAACGATGAATTTCCAATGAGGAGATAGATGACCATACACCTTTTGCAATTCATTAATAGATGCCACAAAGGTTTTAGCATTATCTGAATAAAACACTGAAGGAAGCCCCCTACGGGCAATGAATCTCCGAATAGCAAGCATGCAGTTAAAAACACTCATAGAGTCAGTAAGCTCCACATGAATGGCTCTGACTACTGCACAGGTGAAAGCAAAATGTAAAACTTCTTAGAAGGAAAATCTGACGAATAGAGGACCAGCAAGTCAAGTCCAGTACAGTAATGGAGTGTAGATTCACTCTTAGTTCTGGGAAGGAGCTACAGGTTGACTACAGCTCATGTTTAAACTTTAGCAGCAGCTCTCTACTTTAGTAATTTCTCCATCTTATATCTGTCTGTAGGCCACAAAATACTCAACAAGAGGTCCTAAGTCTTCATCCTCCCATGGTCTGGGCACCAAAATGTTGAATTGCCTTCAACCTCTGTGGCAAATCTCAAATAAGACGAGAAAGGGTCAGAGCCAAAGGCTGGATGGTTGTGTTCTTGGTTCTGTCTGTATCTAGAATATTCTACAGCGGCCCAATACATTGAAAATTAAGAACCATTGCTTACATCTAAATCTACTTACAAACAAGTTCTAGTAATTCTATAACTCAAATGAACATCATAAGTAACAGTAAAACCTAAGTCACAATATATATATATAAGTAGTGACAAAAATTACTATCTAAATGGCGCACAATAGAAACCATAGTTAGGGCTGACTAATACAAAAACAAACTGGCAGACCTTTCTTCGCTGCTGTCACAGTAGTTCATCAGATAACTTTGCATGTCCTTATTTTCAGTAATAATCTGTAATTGACAACTAAACTAATTTATTATGAGTTTTTCCATTCCACGTTTGTTTGTAAAATGTGCGTTACACCTTAGCTTGAAAGTTTCCTTTAAAACCAATGAACAACTAACATTCATTTACACTAATAAAAAAACATTGGTCCTACCGCAACATTTAACAAATATGGTTAACCTTCATAATCCAAAGGAGATCTATAGATGTTTTGATATACAATATGTTTTAATAAAAATAGATAAGATGATGATATTTTGTGTTATCTCCATTTGTCAATTCTAAACCAAACATTATGATATAATCCTGTATCAATATTACTCCTCTATTGAGTAACCCCAAGTTCACGTAAACCATTACACAGCGGTGTGAAATTTATTCACTCCCAACAACACCTCCTCATAGTTATTACCTGTTATAGTTAAAACTGCCTATTGTTTCAAAACCCAGACCTCACACCCATGACAAACATAATTGGTACAATTAATTTTCATAGATATCTATACTAACGTCAATGTGGTAGGCTATAATTTAATGATTTTATTAACCAAACCTACATAGCCCTTGTTGCCTTGGACCTATCTGCTTATTTTTAGCCTATAAAAGACCCCGTATAGTTAAACTTGGTTCCTAAATATAAGCGTACTCGTGCACTACTTCCTATATTTCTTCCAAACTAAATGTTTTGAACCTTATAACTTTCCTTCTCGAAAAAATAAAAACTTAGTTTTGGCAACGTTCACTTGTTAATCCCAAGCCATCACCCAGTACCCGTGCACCAGCACTCGGCGCCTCCTGCAGCGGCGGCGCGGTCTTCGCCAGTATCACTGTGTCGCACCATAAGTAAACAGCAGTCGCAAAGTAAACATCAAGGGCAATTTGTGTCAGGTGGGGATAGGTGGTCCAACGACGCCCGCGCCCGCGCCCGCGCCCGCGTCGGCAAGCGCCCGACCGGAAGCTCTGCCATGCGTCCCCTCCCCTGCCCCAAAAAAGTTTCTTTATAAAAGTTCCGTGAATGTTACCGAAAGTGTTCGAGATGTTCCGATTTTAGTATTATTGGGCCACATACTTACATCCATTACTTGACGATGATGAATGATGCAGGAGGAGTTGAATAGGACTGTACACAGTTAAGTATTGTATATGTACTAGTAAGATAAAAGTACACGTGGTTATGACGGGACGGCCAGGGAAGAAGCGTTCAACCCTCAGGTGGGGAGGGTGTGGAGTGAGCGAGTGATGCGACTGAGCGACCACTCTCGAGTCTCGTTGTGTCGCTGTGTGTGTGTGAAGTTTGGGTGACGGGTGAGGTCACACATGTACAAGCCAGCGGTTGCCAGAATAATCAACATAGTGAACAATTTACCAATTACCACCATACAAGTGGAGACAAGTTTTCACATGCTCTAACCTGTGTTTAGGGAAAGGGTATGTTACAATGGAACAATTCAGATACACAGTGGTTTAGTCAATAAGGCCCCGCCTCCTGCCCTCTCCCCAAATCTCTCCTTTTCCTCCCTCTCCTATCCCATTCCTGCCCTCTCTCTCTCTCTTCTCTCTCTCTCTCTCTCCTCTTTTCAAAAAAAAACTAAAGCCCCGTCCACACTGCCTCACATGCGTAGATACACGGGCAGGTGGACCCTGTGTTGAAATAAGACCTGCGCGTCCAGACTGTGCCTGCACCGCCATGGAAGGGAGGCACGACGCTCCGTCACAAGATTGATTGATGTTTCAAATTTCACAATTTGTGACCACCTAAATTTTTTTGCATTGAGACGTATTCATATAAGTCAGAATCGGAAAAAGTTGTGTTGCTTCCGAGGAAGTAAATAAAAAATGCAATGCAAGCAAAAATTTAAATGAATAATAAAGGAGTTGATAAAAAAAGGTGAGAGAGGAACATTTTTTTAGCACAGTTCGCTTTGGTCATGCATTATCTTATCCTTGCTATGATACTTGTTATTTATACTGTAATAATTCTTATATTCATGACACGCAGTTAAGTCCTCGTGAAGATGATGGTATGTTCAGTCTTCCTAAAATATCATCTTATTAATATGGTAGTTTGATAATACCATCAATGGGCAGCACTGCGGGACCTTACAACCCGTCCCGCGAATGGGGAAGGGGTGGAGGTCGCTCCTCACACGACGCGCGCGGTGTTTGAAGTGAAACTCGATTTACAGCTCGCATAACCTCCACCGCCAGCCTCATGATCCCTAGTCTGGACGGGCCTTAACATACAGACAGGAGGGAGTCAGGGCAAGGTATGGAAAGGTAAGATAATGAGGCGCTAGGCTGCGCTGTGAGGGGTTGGTGTAATCCTACACCTAATCCCCGCCATCTCGCAACGTATCACTCGACTCCCTTCTCGTGGTGTGTGTGTGTGTGTGGTGTGTTTTGCCTTGAAAATATTACATAAAAACAAAGAAATAAGAATATAAGGAAGCTACAAGAGGCGTGAGACCTACACGTGAGTATATTAATTGAATAAAGCGTACAATATATGACAATGAAATAAGAAATAACAACATACAATTAAAAATACAACCCGGGACTGGATCTTGCAGTTATAAAACAACAACAATGTGCTGTATGGAGGCAAATACAATAAGAAAGAAATAATTCATACACAAAAATAAACATAAAACGTGGTTTAAAAGGACTTTACTCTCTACGTCAGGAGGCCTGAAAGTAATCGTCCAGACAATTTCATCATTGCTTGATTTAATGCAGTCAAAATATAGCGATGATCGAGTATATCAACAATATGCTTGTCACATTTTGCATTCCAGGTCACCCGTTTTTAACATGATTCTCAAAACACCAACTGTTTATCAGCAGACGACGCACCATGGGTCGGCGACGTCCCAACAGGGAGGCCTCCTAGCACCGCCTGATACAATATGCGCGCGAGACTCTGAGAAAAATGTAGTACTTGGGGAGTTTTGGGTGTTTCTGATAATTTTTTGTGCGGATGATGGTATGTACTTCATCCTGTGTGGGTGCAGCGTGGAGGCTGTGCCTACCGAGAGCTTGCACCCAATTTTGCCAAACGTTGGGTGCAGCGACGATATATGTGTGCAGATGTGGCAGCGGCGGCAACCGGCGGGGAGCGGACGCGGGTAGTAGCAAGGCACGAGATGAGAGGGTGCAGTACACCTGGCACTAACCAGCCGCTCCCCGTCGCTTCCAAAGGTCTGCACACATATATTCATCGCCGTGTGGGTTGTGAATGGGTGCAAGTCTCGGGAAATGGCACGGCTTTCTTGCCGTGCCCATGCAGGATGCAAAGTATTGTGCCGGGCGCACCAAATAAATATACCAGAAGCACCCAAAATTCCCCCAAGTACTACTACATTTTTCTCAGGAGGGCTCCGGTGTGTCTGTGTCGGGCGGGGTGGGAGCTTACATTTGTTGTCGTTGCCAGAAGTTTCGCGCACGGCTGGAATGTGGCTGTGTTTTTCCCGCGCTTTTACAAAAAAGTCATGTTTTTAGGGAGTACTAAGGCGGAAAATGAATAATTTTGTGGATTAGGTATTTGAAATGCAACATTCAAATAATTATGCAAAGAAAAAAATAGGTATGGACGATTACTTTAAGTTTTCTCCCGCCTATTTTAATCACCCGCCTACTCGCACCCTCCTCCTTATCATCCTTCCATTCCTTCTGCTATTTCCTGCCACGCCTCCCCCTTCTCCCCGTCTCGATTCACTCTCTCCTCTCTCTTTCTTCCTTCCCACATTATTTACTCTGTCGCGTCCTTATGACTGATAATGTCGGGAGTCCTTATCCCAGCTTTAGGGTAAATAGTCCCAGCTATGGGTGAAAATAGTGGGCAGACTGGGGTAATCCATAAGGGGGTTCTGCGTCCTGGCCACGGTGAGCAGTAAGGCCAATCCGACATAGATTGAGGTTGGGGGGGGCGTTTGCAAACCCTTCCCTGAAAAAACTAAAACTAGCCACAAACATGTCAAGAGGTAGAGGCCGGGGGCGCGGTAATCGCGACCACGACCGGTTTTGCCGGGGGCAAGACCATGCAGGATCCCCTCCTATGCCGACGCAGGCGGAGGGTCTGCCGACTATGACGATGTGCGGGCATTAGCCTCTCGGGAATCCCGCGCTCTAAATCATAGTGGTAGGGCCCCCTAGACAAACTTTTTCTTATGGGGGTGGGCCGGGGGCGGTGCAGAGGCGGCGCCTGCCCGTCGAATCACTCCTGGGATCAACCTGCGGAGGGATTCTTCGTGTGGGCTCGTGGAAACGTATGAGCCCTCTAAGACGATCATCGACTACCTCTCCTATCGGGCGAGCTCAGTAGGCGAGGGGCGTGTATATAGTGGGACTGCTCTGAGACGAGGAGGCCTTGGCAGTGGAGAGGATTAGCAGTGGGGGTTTAAACTACTATGGTCCGGCCATGAGCAATGGTCACCGTATACGGGGAGTAGCTATAGGCGTCTCAGCAAACTGCAACAGTCAGTTGTTGAGGTTACTCCCGGTTGATGAGCGTAAATTCGGGTGAGGGATGAAACACACTCTGGTTCTTGGCTCTGGTTGCAGTGTACGCTTCTACGAGATGCGTTAAAAATGAAGAGAAGGAGTATGTTCTACGCCAAACTCGGACTCTGTATTAGACCAGTGTCCTCCTCGGGACCACACTCATTGTCTTGGGCGTACTTACAATGATACACTGGCACTGTGAGAGATGGCCTACGAGTTGGTAGTTTGGTCTCCATGCATTCCGTACCAGAAACACCAACAGTTCTCGCTTCTGACTTTGCAAGGTCCAGAAGTGAGCATTTGCAGGTCTGTATCAGAGACCCAGAGGCTGCACCGCTGGACATGGATAGTATGCCCGGAGGGGTAGCTAAGGAGAATCGACCACATCCTCGTTAGTAACCGCGTGGAGGATTCCTCCAGAAACTGCAGGTGGGTTTACCGGAGTGCTGAGTTCGTTCGGAAACAGATCACAGACTTTTGTTGCCACACGTAAGCTTCATGTCAAGTCCAGAAAGAATCTCAAGAGGTAAAAACAACTGTGGTCATCTTGAGAAACTGAAAGGGACTTGACATTGCTCATGGTATGCGGTGGCAGTCTCAAATCGGTTTGATGTGCTCGCGTGCTCTCGGGGAAGCTGTAGGAACACTGTGGATACTTTCAAACGTGAAACTTAACAGGCTGGCAAAGGAGTGTATTGAGGAGCGCCCGAGGTCAAGGGCTGTGTTTTGTCTCGACGGAGACGCTGGTAGAAAATGAAGGAGCGTGCGCGATGCCAGGCTGGCTGGTGAACCGGGCCAGCACCGGGCTCTGTTCACGACGGACTAGAACCGCATGGAGGAGAGACAAGATAGGTTATGTCTATGTCAGGAGTCTCGATGAGGATGTCGAGGGTCCATTTGAACGCTAATGACTCCGGACCCGCCTACCGAGACCTGAAGAAGGCTCCGTTCCAAGTCTCCTTCTTCGGGCGGAGTGCATTCGAACAGCAGATGGGCGCCCTACGTGTCGGACATGGATGGCAGATGGCTCGTGGGCTGAGTACTTTGGGAGTTGTTCACGGTGGACCCTCCAACTGAGCAGCTTCACACCACTGGTTACGGGCAGTGGATGCCGATCCCTCCCATTGACGAAACCGCACCCTCTCTGACCGAAGTCGAGAGGCTGTAGCAAAGTTGAAGGGGTCGGAAAGGCAGCTGGGTTTGTAATATCAGTGCGGAGCTCGATTCCAAAGCGGGGGGTTGAAGCCATGATCCGCAGGTTGCATGCTGTCCTGACTGCGTGTGGCAATCAGGTACCATTCCTCCTGACTGGCAAAGGGGGCTGGTCGTCACTATCTGGAAAGGGAAAGGGGACCGTCAGGACGCAATAATTACCGCGTATTACAATGCTCAGCGTACCAGGGCAAGGTGCTGCCCATCTATTGCTGACACGAAATCGCAGTCATCTGTGACGCATCAGAGACCTCAGCAGTTGGGTTCACGCCTGGTAAGTCGAACAACGGACCGTTATCCTAGCGCTTAGTGGCTGGTGGAAAAGCCGCGTGGATTTCGACAGGGGATGCTTGCTAGACTATGTTGATCTCAAGAAGGCGTTTGACTCAGTGCATCGTGAGTCACTCTGGGGTATCTCTGCGACTTCGAGGATTCTGCAAGGACTATTGGTTTGATAACTGGTCTTGTTATTTTGGGATGAGAGTGCTGTGAAATGTGGGGCAGGGTGTATCCAGCTTCTTTCTGGAATACAGGAGTGAGGCAAGGGTGCGTCTTGCCCCAATCACTTTCAACGCTTGTATGGACTGGGATATTGGACAAGGTTTTAGATCAAAGTGATTGTGGGGGGGGGGAGCATCCGTCGGGCAACACCAAGATCAGTGATCTTGTCTTTTGCCGATGATGCAGTAATCTTTGCTGAGTCGCGGGGGTCCTGGTGATGGCTCTCGAGGCGCTGTGCACGAAGGAAGGCAACGGAGGCAAAGCCTTCGGGGACTTGAGGTATTGGCTCAAGACCAAGGTCAGGATTTGGAGAATACTAGATGAAGCAGTACAGTATGTTCATGCGTTTTCTGTGGCTGAGGGACATTGAGACTTGGAAAGTTTTACATACCTTGATAGCGCAAGTCCATAATGACAGGCGGGTCACGTCAAGAAGTCTACGGCGGATTGGCATAGCCCACGGTGTTTTCTGGGACTCGCTCAGCGGGAGTATTGGCGTTGTCGGTACCTGTTGCAGGAGGACAAAGATCGGTTCTTTCAAGTGCTTGTGATCCCTGTCTACTTATGGGGAGACATGGACCACTAAATAGTGGACTGAAGAGGACGAATCACTGCTTTGGTAATAAGTGTCTTCGCAGAATCATTGGGGTTACGCTGGGATGATTACGTGTCAAATCAGCGATTGCACCGTGAGACGAATCGAGGCCTTTTTACCTGCATTTAGTCCGTCAGCGCCAACTTCGGCTATATGCGGCATGTGGCACGCTACCTGAAACCGATCCTTCCCATGCGGGTTGTATCCCTTTAAGAGACAATCCGGCGGGAGGAGGCAAGGGGGAGCCCACAAGGCTCGTGAGGGGCAACGGCTGGGCAAGTGAAGTTGATGTTCTTGTCGAAAGCTGCTTAGTATGGGAAAGGAGCATGCATGGGAACTCGCGCGTGGTGACCCCCGGAGGGGCGTTCAAAAAATTAATCATAAATAATAATAAGATGATATGCCCATCTTAGGGAAAAAAGTAGCCTGCCAGTACATGCATGGATAACCATGGAAATAAGATCAATCCTCACCGAAACAAAAAAAATGTATGGTGGGAGGGAGAGGGTATTGAGATTGGAGACAATTTTTATTGGAATGACGGGGCTTCGGTATGAAATATAAAAAGAAAAAAAGGTTTAATAAAAAAAAATACATCCATCAAACCATTTCATTCATTATTTTAACGTAATACTACATATATTTGCGTCTTAGGGGTATTGAAACGGCACAATACCGTGCACAGAATGTTTTTTTGACATCGCCCCCCCCACCCCCCCCTCCGCTTGGTTGCGCCACCGGTTTCATAATCCAAAATGGCGCAGGCCCGAGTGACCCTCGCGGTGAAGCTCTCTGGGAAAAACTGTGCCCGGCTCCCACTACAGCCACTCAATCGGTTTGATAATGGTGACGTCATTGTTGGCGGTGAACGGCAACGGCGGCCGTAGGAGCGGACTAGTGGGAAACCCGACATTAAATTTTCCCGTAATTGTGCTGTAGACCGCACGCTCCACGGCTCAGCAACCGGAAATGAAGGTTTTTTTTATACCAACCTCTCCATGGCAGCGCAGAGACTCGCACCATTTCAACAGCCATTTTCCAAAACGGCCGACGGAATGGCGGTCTTTTCAATTTCTTGTGAAAGCGGGAGCCTCTATGTCATATGTGTGATAAAAATGACAAGATTTGTCTTATTTAACTAGAAGGGAAAGTGATCGGGGATATTCAAACTAGTGTACACCTATTAGTCTATACAATATACCAATTAACCTATTTTTGTGCGTTCATGTTGGCTAAGGAAAATTTGAAACTACTACTTATCCACCTTTGCTGTACAGGAGCTCAAGAGGGATTTATTCATTTATAGTTTATTTAGGCTGTTTTCTGCGGTTTTTTTTGAATCTCTACTGGCAGCCCAAAAATTGGGTTCTCACGATGAACCAGAAAAGATATACATATAATCATATATACATTATATTTATATAATTATATATTTATGATGTTCCTATAAATATACTGGTTCTTTGATGTTAAGCACATGTAAATATCCTGTATGAAAGTGATAATACCTGTTACAATTGTGTGATAAAAGTTGTAATTCAATAAATTTAATAGTAATGCAAGTTATTATAATGTAAGAAATGACTAGTGATTAACATTGGGCGCTCCTTCTAGACCCCCGCACTGCACTAATACCTTCAACACTCACCGCTGCCTGAAGTGGTAACTACGGTTCTGAAGATTGCTGCTGCAATTTACCTTCTCCAGACTGTGGTAAAAGGGAGTTCTTAGGGTGATATACCCTGCTCTGGTATCACTTTTGATCTTTGCAATTAGTTGGGTTGGTTTCCCGTTACTTGGCTGCTAGCCGTTTTTTTCGGTTAATTATTGTGGAAATGTATTCGGGGTAGTTATACTCCTTGACTTTTCTTCCCCACTTTCTCAAGATTGATAATATTAATTGATACCCACCTCGGCCCTGATATAATATATATATATATATAATATATATATATATTTTTTTTACATATTGTATATATATATATATTTTATTTTATTTATTATTTTGTAATTGTATAATATTATATAATATATATATATAATATATATATATATATTATATATATTATATATATATATTATAT
This sequence comes from Chionoecetes opilio, assembly GCA_016584305.1. Lineage (NCBI taxonomy): Eukaryota > Metazoa > Arthropoda > Malacostraca > Decapoda > Majidae > Chionoecetes > Chionoecetes opilio. Next base: position 415,237 of record JACEEZ010013569.1, read on the forward strand.
ATATATATATCTATATTATATATATTATATAACTATATATATCTATTATATTATATATATATTATATAGTTATATATATATATATATATAAAATATATATATATATATATATATATATATTATATATATATATCTATATCATATATATATATATATCTATATATATATTCTATATATATATATATATATATATAATATATATATATATATATGGGAGGCGGTAGCAGAGTGGTTAGCGTATCGACTGGCGTTCTCGGTGACCCGAGTTCGATCCCTGACGAAAAGCAAAACCTTTCTGCACCGTCGAGTGGTCTAAGAATACCCACATGCCCTGTTCCATTAACTCTACCTTCGATTGCAAGTGCACCGGACGACACAGGGGGGCGGCATAAGCCTTAATCACTATACAGGCGTCACTATAAACATCCTGACTGCACCACTACGGGCGAGGACCAACCATCACAGCCCTCAAGTAAACCTCCAGAGCCTACCATCCGAGTCCTGGGTCACCACTGCCTACAGGTGCTATAGGCACAATTGTAAAAAAAAAAAAAAAAAAAAAAAAAAAAAAAAAAAATATATTAATATTATATATATATATATAATATATATATATATATATATTATAGATAGAGAGAGAGAGGTGTACGTATACGTTTTAATACATACATATAGGTATCTTATTACCTACTCTAACTTTCTCTCCATAAGCATTTGCAACATTCGCGGTCTTAGCTCTAATTTACAATCTGTGGAACATCACTTATCCTCTTCTGGACCTCATCTTATTTTCCTCATCGAAACCCAGGTGTCTGTGAGCCCTGAAATCAGTCCTCTTCTGTTTCAAAGTGTTTGTAGGGCGACTCCATGAGACACTCCACCTGTAGCCTAGCCTACCGCCCTGCTGGGCACGCTGTCTTCTAGGGCAGCTAAAGAAATGGCTGGGGGCTCTCACCTGCTGACGCAGTGAAAGACATATAATTATATTAAAGATTCATGGAAATAGCCTGCATCACTGAGGCATAATACATTTCATACGATGCTAGTAATATCAAGTAGGTATTTGTCATTATACTGTGGAAAGTTATATCCACCCCGACTTTGTATGTGCGGTGCTACCTAGCTATTAAATAGATAAATAGTTAGATCATTATAGTCAGGAAAATATTTTATAGGTTTTTTTTTAATATGATACAACATGGTTTCTATGATGATGAATGTTTCGGTGAGCAGACCGACATTTATATGTGTAAAAAGGGCATACAAGCTACCTGGACTTGGACTGAAAATACAAAATCAACAAAGCTACCTGAGTTTTGCATTAATTATGTTTTCTTAAGGATTAACGAAATTTATACCCATAGTTCCTTTAGTCAATTTTCATACATTTAAAACTAACGTGAATTGGTGGCAATCAGAACATTGTAAAGGAATTTTTGAGTACGCCGAGGGTATTGACTTCTGCCTAAATATGTCGTGTGTGCCGAGAGTAAGACCCAACCCATTGCAGGATACTTACAGACTTACGCAGAAAAGATCGACCTCTTCAGGAGTGTGTCGATGCAAACGAGGTTTTAATGTGATCCGGATGAGAGAGAGAGAGAGAGAGAGAGAGAGAGAGAGAGAGAGAGAGAGAGAGAGAGAGAGAGAGAGAGAGAGAGAGAGAGAGAGAGAGAGAGAGAGAGAGAGAGAGAGAGAGAGAGAGAGAGAGAGAGAGAGAGAGAGAGAGAGAGAGAGAGAGAGAGAAAAAAAAAAACGCAGCTCCATCATCATTCCATTGCGATATAATTCAGCCTTTAGAAAAAAAAATCAGGAAAGAGCTATAACATTAAAAGACCTACAGAAAAAATAGAAAAATAAGAAAGCAAGGGAGACAAAACAAACTCTACAGTTATTTCAGTCAGGTTATGGAAGAACCATCTAGTTATGAAAATATAATTCTCACGTGGTTGCAGTGCAGCAAAATGTTCAACCCTGAGCCATGACATGACGACCAGGGCGCCGGTCTGCCAATCGTGCCGCTGCACTTGATCTCAAATGTACTCTGTCTGACCAAAGACTACTGTATACTGACTGGACTTGCTACTCAGTTTGGGCTATTTCCAGTAGAGGCCAATGCCGCGATTCCTGACATTTTCGAACATCACTCCCATTTCCCTTCCTATGGTTTATCAGTATAAATGATATACTGTTATCTTCGTAAATGTTTGTTCATTCGTTAAAATGGAAAATTACCCGATTGATGATGTTATTTATTTAGTTAACGCTAATTTTTACGATTATTTATATCATGGTGCTAATTCATCTATCAGAAAACGAAATATATCAATGGAAAGCTAATTTATATTCGCTTCTATTGATATGCTCCATGTTAAAAGTAGTCTCGCAAAATATTGAATGGCGAAAAGTTTAAGTGAATATTTAGTTCATGCTAGTTCATTCTAGTTCATTTAGTTCATTTAGTTCATATTTAGTTGCGGTACCAGAAACACCAGCAGTTCTCTGCTTCTGAACTTAGCAAGCTCCAGAAGGTTGAGAATTGCAGGTTCTTGGTATCAGAGGCCAGAGCTGCACCGCTGGACATGGTATAGTAATGCCGGAGGGGTAGCTAAGGAGATCGACCACATCCTCGTTAGTACTCCTTGGAGGATCCTCCAGAACTGCAGGGTTTACCGGAGTGCTGAGTTCTTTGGAACAGATCACAGATTTGTTGTTGCTACACTTAAGCTTCATGTCAAGTCCAGAAGAATCTCAAGAGGTAACCATACTGTGTTTCATCTTGAGAAACTGAAGGACTTGACATGTGCTCATGAGTATGCGGTGGCAGTCTCAAATCGGTTTGATGTGCTTGGTGCTCTTGGGGACCCTGTAGAACTGTGGGATACCTTCACACGTGAAACTCTACAGGCTGCCAAGGAGTGTATTGGGGAGCGCCCGAGGTCAAGGCGTGGTTTTGTCTCGACGGAGACGCTGGAGAAAATCGAGGAGAGTCGCGCTGCCAGGCTGGCTGGGAACCGGGACCAGCACAGGGCTCTGTCACGCCGGACTAGAACCCTCCTGAGGAGAGACAAGGAGAGGTATTTCAGGAGTCTCGCTGAAGATGTCGAGGGTCATTTGAACGCTAATGACCTCCGACCCGCCTACCGAGCCCTGAAGAAGCTCCGTTCCAAGTCTCCTTCTCGGGCGAGTGCTATTCGAACAGCAGATGGGCGCCTCGTGTCGGACATGGATGGGCAGATGGCTCGTTGGGCTGAGTAATTTGGGCAGTTGTTCACGGTGGACCCTCCAACTGAGCAGCTTCACACCACTGGGTTACAGGCAGTGGATGCCGATCCTCCCATTGACGAAACCGCACCCTCTCTTGACGAAGTCAGAGAGGCTGTAGCAAAGTTGAGGGGTGGAAAGGCAGCTGGTGTTTGTAATATCAGTGCGGAGCTCTTCAAAGCTGGGGGTGAGGCCATGATCCGCGGGTTGCATGCTGTCCTGACTGCCGTGTGGCAATCAGGTACCATTCCTCCTGACTGGAAAAGGGGGCTGGTTGTCCCTATCTGGAAAGAAAAAGGGGACCGTCAGGACTGCAACAATTACCGCGGTATTACACTGCTCAGCGTACCAGGCAAGGTGCTTGCCCATCTATTGCTGACACGGATTCGCAGTCATCTGGTGAAGCATCAGAGACCTCAGCAGTCTGGGTTCACGCCTGGTAAGTCAACAACGGACCGTATCCTAGCGCTTCGTGTCCTGGTGGAACGCCGACGTAAGTTTCGACAGGGGATGCTTACAGCCTATGTTGATCTCAAGAAGGCATGTGACTCAGTGCATCGTGAGTCACTTTGGGATCTTCTGCGACTTCGAGGGATTCCTGCAAGGACTATTGGTTTGATAACTGGTCTGTATTCTGGGACTGAGAGTGCTGTGAAGTGTGGCGCAGGTGTATCCAGCTTCTTCCCTGTGAATACAGGAGTGAGGCAAGGGTGCGTCCTTGCCCCATCCCTTTTTAACACTGGCATGGACTACTCCCATTGCCTATTGGACAAGGTTATAGATCAAAGTGATTGTGGAGCATCCGTCGGCAACACCAAGATCACTGATCTTGTTTTTGCCGATGATGTAGTAATCTTTGCTGAGTCGCTGGAGGTCCTGGTGATGGCTCTCGAGGCGCTGCACGAGGAGGCAAAGCCTTTGGGACTTGAGGTCTCCTGGCTCAAGACCAAGGTCCAGGTGTTTGGAGACCTAATAGATGAAGCAGTACAGTCTGTTCATGCGTGTGGCGAGGACATTGAGATCTTGGAAAGTTTTACATACCTTGGTAGCGCAGTCCATAATGACGGCGGGTCACGTCAAGAAGTCTTACGGCGGATTGGCAAAGCCCACGGTGTTATGGACTCGCTCAATGGGAGTATTTGGCATTGTCGGTACCTGTGCAGAAGGACAAAGATCCGGATCTTCAAGGCGCTTGGGATCCCTGTCTTACTCTATGGTTGTGAGACATGGACACTAAATAGTGACTTGAAGAGACGCATCAATGCCTTTGGTAATAAGTGTCTTCGCAGAATCATGGGGTATCGCTGGGATGATTACGTGTCAAATCAGCGATTGCACCGTGAGACTGAATCGAGGCCAGTGCACCTGCATAGCCAACTTCGGCTATATGGGCATGTGGCACGCTACCCTGAAACCGATCCTTCCCATCGGGTTGTATCTGTAAGAGACAATCCGGCGTGGAGGAGGCCAAGGGGGCGCCCACAAGGCTCGTGGCTGGGGCAAGTTGATGTTTCTTGTCGAGAGCTGCTTGGTATGGGAAAGGAGCCTGCATGGGAACTCGCGCGTGTTGACCCCCGGGAGTGGCGTCGTAGGGTGGGCGAGGCGACGTGCCCCCCGCTGTATGCCCCCAATGATTGATTGATTGATATTTCTTCAGTCTCATAATGACATTTCTTTAGTGTGTTTTACTGTTTTTTATTTGATAATATTATAGAACAAACACTTACGAAGATAGCAGTATACTATTTATACTGATAAACCATAGAAAAGGGAAATGGGAGTGATGTTCGAAACACTTTTTTACCTTGCCGATCAGCCTACTCGACAAATCGTCGACTACCTCTCCTATTGGGCGAGCTCAGTAGGCTGAGGGTGGATATAGTGGGACTCCTGAGACGAGGAGGCCTGGCAGTGGCGAGACTAGCAGTGGGGGTTACACCTACAACTGGTCCGGCATAAGCAATGGTCACCGTGTCCGGGGAGTAGCTACAGGCATCTCCAGCAAAGTGCAGCCGTCAGTTGTTGAGGTTACTCCGGTTAATGAGCGTATAATGCGGGTGAGGATGACACACACTCTGGGTTTCATGTCTCTTGTTGCAGTGTACGCTGCTACCGAGGTGCGTGCAACTGAAGGGAAAGATATGTTCTACGCCAAACTCGAATCTGTATTAGACCAGTATCCTCCTCGAGACACACTCATCGTCTTGGGCGACTTCAATGCTACTACTAATACTGTGAGAGATGGCTACGAGTTATGTGTTGGTCCCCATGGCTCCGGTACCATAAACATTAACAGTTCTCTGCTTCTAAATTTTGAGAGGTCCAGAAGGTTGAAAATTGCAGGTTCCTGTTATCAGAGACTAGAGCTGCACCGCAGAACATGGTATAGTAATGTCGGAGGGGTAGCTAAGGAGATCGATCACGTCCTCGTTAGTACTCGTTGGAGGATCCTCCAGAACTGCAGGGTTTACCAGAGTGCTGAGTTCTTTGGAACAGATCACAGATTTGTTGTTGCTACACTTAAGCTTCATGTCAAGTCCAGAAGAATCTCGAGGTAACCATACTTCCAGGGGCGGATTTATGGTGTGCGGGGCCCTAGGACGGTGGGAGTGCGGGGCCCTGAATGAAATGCGTGGTAAAATTTTAGAGGCCTTTCCCGCCCTTATTACTGTTTTTTTTTCTCTAGACCTTTACAGATTTCTTCAGATACCTCTAAAACGTAATCATAAAGTGGGGGAGAGATGCCCCCTTCAGCGCCCCCTCCCCCCTACATTACCCCCGCCCTGGACCCCCAAAATCAAATTACTAACCTAACCTCACTACAACCTAACCAATAACCTCCTAACGAGATCTAAGGGCGGGAAAGGACTACAATTTTACCAGGTTTGGTTATATTGAGGTTAGGTTAGCATTTTTTTTTTTTATCTCTCCCCCACTTTATTATTACGTGTTAGAGGTTTTTGAAGGGATCTGTGAAGGTCTGGATAAAATATAACCACTAATAAGGACGGGAAAGGACTTTATAGTTTTACCAAATGTGGTTCAGATTTCATATTAGTTTAATTGAAACTTTTTCCACCCATATTTTACATTATGTTGGTACTAATTTGTGGCATATTATGGTACATGCAATGTAGCAGTGTTCAAGCAAATAAGAAAGGTCCAGCATTCAGATTTTCATTGAAAAAATATATATTTTTTCCTCTGGGGTGCGGGGCTCTTGCGGGCGCGGGGCCTAGGCCATGACCTACTCGGCCCCCACCTAAATCCGCCACTGTACAGTGTTTCATCTTGAGAAACTGAACTACTTGACATGTGCCCAAGAGTATGCAGTGGCAGTCTCAAATCGGTTTGATGTGCTCGGTGTCCTTGAGGGCCCTGTAGAACTGTGGGATACCTTCAAACGTGAAACTCTCCAGGCTGCCAAAGAGTGTATTGGGGAGCGCTCGAGGTCAAGGCGTGGTTATGTCTCGACGGAGACGTTGGGAAATATCGAGGAGAGACGCGCTGCCAGGCTGGCTGGGAACCAGGACCAGCACAGGGCTCTGTCACGTCGGCCTAGAACCCTCCTGGGGGAGACAAGGAGAGATATGTCAGGAGTCTCGCTGAGGATGTTGAGGGCCATTTGAACGCTAATGACCTCCGACCCGCCTACCGAGCCCTAAAGAAGCTCCGTTTCAAGTCTCCATCTCGGGCGGGTGCTATTCGAGCAGCAGATGGGCGCCTCGTGTCGGACATGGATGGGCAGATGGCTTGTTGGGCTGAGTACTTTGGGCAGATGTTCACAATGAACCCTCCAATTGAGCAGCTTCACACCACTGGGTTACGGGTAGTGGATGCCGATCCTCCCATTGACGAAACCGCACCCTCTCTTGACGAAGTCAGAGAGGCTGTAGCAAAGTTGAGGGGTGGAAAGGCAGCTAGTGTTTGTAATATCAGTACGGAGCACCTCAAAGCTGGGGGTGAGGCCATGATCCGCGGGTTGCATGCTGTCCTAACTGCCGTGTGGCAATCAGGTACCATTCTTCCTGACTGGAAAAGGGGGCTGATCGTCCCTATCTGGAAAGGGAAAGGGGACCGTTAGGACTGCAACAATTACCGCGGTATTACACTGTTCAGCGGGCCAGGCAAGGTGCTTGCCCATCTATTGCTGACACGGATCCGCAGTCATCTGCTGAAGCATCAGAGACCTCAGAAGTCTGGGTTCACGCCTGGTAAGTCAACAACGAAGCGTATCCTAGCGCTGAGTGTCCTGGTGGAACGCTGACGTGAGTTTCGACAGGGGATGTTTGCAGCCTATGTTGATCTCAAGAAGGCATTTGACTCAGTGCATCGTGAGTCACTCTGGGATCTTCTGCGACTTCGCGAGATTCCTGCAAGGACTATAGGTTTGATGACTGGTCTGTACTCTGGGACTGAGAGTGCTGTGAAGTGTGGGGGAGGTGTATCCAGCTTCTTTCCTGTTAATACAGGAGTGAGGCAAGGGTGCGTCCTTGCCCCATCCCTTTTTAACACTGGCATGGACTGGGTATTGGGCAAAGTTGTAGATCAAAGTGATTGTGGAGCATCCGTCGGCAACACCAAGATCACTGATCTTGTTTTTGCCGATGATGCAGTAATCTTTGCTGAGTCGCTGGAGATCCTGGTGATGGCCAGGTGTTTGGAGGCTTACTAGATGAAACAGTACAGTCTGTTCATGCGTGCAGCGAGAACATTGATATCTTGGAAAGTTTTACATACCTTGGTAGTGCAGTCCATAATGACGGCGGGTCACGTCAAGAAGTCTTACGGCGGATTGGCATAGCCCACGGTGTTATGGACTCGCTCAGCAGAAGTATTTGGCGTTGTCCGTACCTCTCCAGGAGGACAAAGATCCGGATCTTCAAGTCACTTGTGATCCCTGTCTTACTCAATGGTTGTGAGACATGGACACTAAATAATGACTTGAAGAGACGAATCGATGCCTTTGGTAGTTAGTGTCTTCGCAGAATTATGGGGTATAGCTGGGATGATTACGTGTCAAATCAGCGATTGGACCGGGAGACTGAATCGAGGCCTATTACATGCATAGTCCATCAGCGCCAACTTCGGCTATATGCGCATGTGTGACGCTACCCTGAAACCGATCCTTAACATCGGGTTGTATCTGTAAGAGGCAATCCGGCGTGGAGGAGGCCAAGGGGGCGCCCACAAGGCTCGTGGCTGGGGCAAGTTGATGTTTCTTATCGAGAGCTGCTTGGTATTGGAAGGGAGCCTGCATGGGGACTCGCGCGTGGTGGCCCCTGTGAGTGACGTCGTAGGGTGGGCGAGGCGATGCGCTTCCCGGCGCATGCCCCCAATGATTGATTGATTGATTGATCAGCCTCCACTACTCATGGGCGGGTTGGCGCGGAGCGCCAGTAACAAGGCCAGCATACAGTACACAGTAGTCTTTGGTCTGATTCATTGTATTATCAGATTATCAATTATCGTTGCTTTAAATAATATAATTCTTCTTCTTTTCATTGCATTTATTATTCATATGATTATCTTATCTTCATTATTTATATCATTATCATTATTATCATTGTTTACTCACGTCCTTCAACAAGGTACAGTTTTGTCAGGAAGAAATGGGATTGTTTTCAAAGCCAACCACGCATAATCAACTAGCGTTGGCATATTTCCAAACCCTATGGGAGTATGTTGTTTCCAATTGAAGACGCTTGGCTGTAGCTCCGAAACTATTATAACCATATAATTAGGATTTTCTCGAAAATACCCTCATTGTGATTCCCACGCAAACTAACTGTATTTAGTGTAAGAAACCTAACCTAACCTAACTCCTAACTAAGATACCATTCCTCCTAACTTGAAAAGGGGGCTGGTCGTCCCTATCTGGAAAGGGAAAGGTGACCGTCAGGACTGCAACAATTACAGCGTTATTACACTGCTCAGCGCAATAGGCAAAGTGTTTCCCTGCCCATCTATTGCTGACACGGATCTGCAGTGATATGCTTGCTCTCTCTCTCTCTCTTTTACTCATATATCTCTCTCTCTCTTTCACTCATCTCTCTCTTTCACTCATCTCTCTTTCACTCATATATATCTCTCTCTTTCACTCATATATCTCTCTTTTTCACTCATATCTCTCTTTCTCTTCTCCTCTCTCTCTCTCTCTCTCTCTCTCCTCTCTCTCTTCTCTCTCTCTCTCTCTCTCTCTCTCTTCTTCTCTCTCTCTCTCTCTCCTCTCTCTCTCTCTCTCTTTCATCTCTCTCATATATTTTATCTATATATATATATTATATATATATATATATATATATATATATATATATATATGCAGAGAAAGAGAGAGAGAGAGAGAGTGCGGCCGGCGTGGCGATTTATTTTGTTCACGCTAATTTATGGATGGTGCTAACTCATTTATCAGAAAACTAAATATATCAATGGAAAGCTAATAAAAGTCTGCCTCTATTGATATGTTCCATCTTATAAGTTGTCTCACAAAGTTTTAATTGACGACGAGTTTGTGAATTTTAAGTTCATGCATATTTCTTCAGTCTCATAATTACATTTATTTGATATGTTTTACTGTGTTGTATTTGCTAATCTTATAGAAAAAACATTTCCGAAGATAACAGTATATAATTTATACATGTATAACATGATATACTGCGGGGTCATGCCTTGAGAACTTCCGCGGGTCTAGAGTGAACGGAGAGGCCCTGGCAGCAAGATGGCGCCCATAAATCGAGGTGTCAGTACTCTCTATCTAAAGGTACTCTAGTATAGCCTAGCTTACAGAGCTTGTACAATGTACATATGTACAACCTAGCTTACGCATCTTCTATGTACAGCCTAGCTAACACAACCTGTATGTACACTGTACACTGTGTACAGCCTACCTTACATAGCCTGTATGTACAACCCACTGATCTATATAACATGGATCGCGGAAGCCTGGCTCAGCACTGGTTCCAACTGTCCGCCATCTTGCCGTAACCAAAACAAAGCCTTGTTTCTGCGGCTCGCGTTGCTGTCTGGCTGTGTTATCGCCTCGTCATGCCAAGCTGTGCTGCTATGTCCTGTACAAACAGACCAGGACCTGGAAGTGGCAAATCTTTCCACCTGTGAGTAACACCACACACACACACACGCACCCACCACACACACACGCACCCACCACACACACACACACACACCCACCACACACACACCCACCCACACACCCACCCACAACACACCCACACCACCCACGACACACCCACACACCCACCACACACACCCACACCCACAACCACACACACCCTGACACCCACACCCACACACACCCACACCCACTCCCCACTCAGCCCATCCACTCTTAATCCATCTACCCACTCCAGTCATCCACCTACTAGTTAAAAAAATATATAGGTGGATATGGTATACTTTTTTTTATATAAGTAGATATAGATATAAATATATTTTTTTATACTTGTTAACAATTAGTGGGGAACGGAAGCAGACCTGAGTGCGGTTATGATACAAATGATCATAGCGCTTCCTAATAAGCGGTGCTTGTTCTAATGGAGATAGCTTTATTTTGCGAAGAAAAAAGAAAGAAAAAAAGTATACCTTGTGGTTAAAGTTAGGTTAGGTTTCATTACAACCTATAAGGTTAGGTTAGGTTTCATTAAAACCTTTAAGGTTAGGTTAGGTTTCATTAAAACCTATAAGGTTAGGTTAGGTTTCACATTAATATCATAATTTTTTTTTTCTGGGGGGGGGGTTGCGCAAAATAAAACTATCTCCATTGCAACAAGCACCTATTGTAGGCCAAGAAAAAATAGTTGATGTCTCTTAAAACGACCGCGAAACTCTCGTCCATTATTACCAAAAGTTGTTTCGTAGTCTATATGAAACCATAGTCGTTTCGTACACTCAGCTCAGAGTTGAACTTGACTACTAGTGTTACGAAACGACACCAGGTATGTACGAAAATACTCAAAATCAGTGTACGAAACTAACTACTTTCAATTCAATATACCTAATTAAGAAAGATTTTTTGATTAGGCCAAAGGTTTTTGATTAATTTAAACTTCCTGTAATCCCCGAGAGTAGCTTCTATGGACCACTGTGGCTCGCGCCGTACCCGTGGCAGCGGCGGTACGGGGCTGGCGCCGTTATAGTGGACGAGAACTGCGCGTTCACTCATTAGGTCAGACACACACACACTCGGGGGCTAACACTGGACTCTTAGCCTCTCTCGCCTTACCACATACACCACACCTGTCACTACACACCTGTACGGCCTCGCAACACACCTGTCACTACACACCTGCACGGCCTCGCAACACACCTGTCACTACACACCTGTACGGCCTCGCAACACACCTGTCACTACACACCTGTACGGCCTCGCAACACACCTGTCACTACACACCTGTACGGCCTCGCAACACACCTGTCACTTATATACCTGTACGGCCTCGCAAGACACCTGTCACTACACACCTGTACGGCCTCGCAACACACCTGTCACTACACACCTGTACGGCCTCGCAAGACACCTGTCACTACACACCTGTACGGCCTCGCAACATACCTGTTGTCTGTGTATCACCGTAAATAAATGACTTGGAAGGTTCGACGATGCACTAGGTTGGAAGTTTAGTAGTAGTAGTAGTAGGTGTTAATAGTAGTTGTAGGTGGTAATAGTAGTAGTAGTAGTAGGTGTTAATAGTAGTAGTAGGTGGTAATATAGGCTATCACATGCCAGCAGCCAACACCCAGCCACTGCCTGGCCGGCCCATGTATTTGTTTTGGTTATGACAAGATGGCGGCTGGTGACTTCAGTATCTCGGCCAGCAGCTAGCCCAGATCCGCGATCCATGTTATATAGATCAGTGGTACAACCTAGCTTACACAACTTCTATGCACAGCCTAGTTTACACAGCTGTATGTACAGCCTAGCTTACACAGTATGTATGTAAATTGTACAGTCTAGCTTACACAGCTTCTTTTTACTGTTACCCTTTAAAGTTTTGTTATTTACTGGTAACATGGGTCAACCCATTTAACATACAGAGTCAATGACCTGTAGGGGTGATTGCCAAGGTGATGCCTCTCTTGAAAGGCAGGTGTAATTTACCCAGCACAGAGGCACACGTCAAATGTGGTAGTAATAAAAGTAGTCGAGCGGTTTCTTTAAGGTATATAAGTACCAGTAACGAGGAATACAATATACAGTTATGTAAAACATGTACAATGTGAGGGAGAACAATAATAAAAGTCACGAAGTTCTTTACAAACGGCCAATTAAGCTAATGTTTTATAGATGGCCCAGAACAATTATTACGTGACAAGTTCACACAAACTCACAGGTGTGTGTGTGTGTGACACAGACTTACAAAGGGGTCTCCTATCGGAGTGCTAAGGGTCGCGTCTCCTTCGGTTCTGCCTGTCTCCGGTGTGCAGACATCTTATATAGAGTTTTCCTTTGTTGACAGTTGCTTACACATTCTTGTATTGTCTCTCCTTTTGATGAATGGTAATCAGGCGTGTGGTCATGACACAAGCATAGACAATTGTTTTCATATTCCAGGATGTTTATCAACTGCGATATGCGACAAAATCACTGTGTTGTCTGCCATCTGGCAGAAAACACAGCAGCATTTCATCAAAAGGTGTTGCTGATACAGACAAACACACACATCCTGCTGTTGGGATATGCTAAGCTTTTTACACATACATATAATATATATCCAGTGCCGTAGTAGTACAGCCTAGCTTACACTGTGTATATGTTCAACCATAGACCACTGTATACCTGGACTGCGCACGGAATATCGGCCTGTTGCACATGGGCCTGAACTTGCCCTGAAGTCGGAGGGCCGCTCGATTCATATATATATATATATATATATATATATATATATATATATATATATATATATATATATATATATATATAGATATAGATATAGATATAGATATATATATATATATATAATATATATAATATATATATATATATATATATATATATATATATATATATATATATATATATACGCATCATATAGACTGGTTTATCAGTATATATGATATACTGTAATCTTCGTAAATGTTTGTTTATAATATTATCAAATAAAAAACAGTAAAACACGCTAAAGAAATGCCATTACGAGACTAGGAAGAAATATGCATGAACTTAATATTCACTTCAACTCTTCGCCATTTAAAACTTTGCGAGTAAACTTTTATCATGGGGGGTCGACCCCCCCAGTGAGGTTAGGTTACGTATTCAATGCCCAGGTTAGGCTAGTTAACTGTTAGGGGGGTATGGGGGCGCAGTTGTCAGGAATCATTAGTCAATAGGGAGTACTGGTTGAAACTGCATATTTACCTTATCATCATTACAAAGGAAATAAATTATAATAAGCGAATGAAATGATATTATCCAAACGTAGTTCTTACCCTAGATAACTTTTAATCAAAAGGCTCCATGGATTTTTCTTAATCCTCGTCTATTATATATTTTAGATAAACTTAAATGGTAAATAAGAGTGAACTTGAACACCTTGTACACCTAGAATCGATTCAGTTATCAAGTAGTTAGTGCAGAGACCATGGGATGTTATGAAAAAAAGACAAAACAAACATATGGAAGGGATGAAAAGTGGATGTAGTTTAATACGTATTTACAGGAACTACCACGTGTATGTCTATATACCGGCCTCTTGTAGCTTCCTTATGTTCTGATATACTAGTGTCTGACAATACAACAATGAAACATAATTGACACAAATAAGATAAACGAGAGGGTATCCATCCCAAACTACTTACTTTGTTTACCAACAATTTCCTTCTCTTAGGGCTTTCAGGGAATCTGTGATCTATTCACGGATTTCAGGGCATGGTAGTAGTGGTGGTGGTAGAAGGGATGGTGGGGGTGGTAGTGTTGGTAGTAGTGGGGATGGCTGAGGTGGTGATGGTATAATCACAGTATTATTTGAAAATAAAGTCAGTACTGCTTGATTTCAGTCTTCATTTAATGTCAGCTGGATAAGTTGATGTTTTGCAAATACTTCACTCGATTTTCCATCGTCATAGGGTAATTAAAGAAAGCACGATGCAGAATTTTTGCAATTCGAGAAAATGATCACATTTGTTTAAAAAAACATTTATTGGCGTTTTCATTTAAAACCAATACATTGTTTGTATTTAAAAAAACAATTAAATAATAACCTAATAAAACTAGCAAACTAGCCTAACTTAACCTAACCCTCAAACTAACCTAACCTAACCTAATCTTCAAACTAACCTAACCTAATCTTCAAACTAACCTAACCTAATCTTCAAACTAACCTAACCTAATCTTCAAACTAACCTAACCTAACCTAACCTAAGAAAAGTTAAATGTTTGCAAAACATTTCATCTTAAATTTCGCACTCGTTCTGACCTATTGAAACTGTACTGTAAAAGGGTGAAAAATACTTGAATTCAGACCCAGTCATGTTATACATGTTAGCC
>JACEEZ010013569.1:440000-447500 GCA_016584305.1 Chionoecetes opilio
AGAAGAAAGAGTTGGTCTTCAAAATCTTCAACAGCATTGGGAGCACTCACCAGCAAGTGCAAGAGGCAGGTGAAAGCTTCCTCCTGAAGCTATATGGAGCTAGCAGCAAATGTGCTTCATTGAACAAGTTCCGATACATTGCCTACAAAAAGGCAATCAGCAGGACCTTTCTTGCATCAACCTTTCAGCTGTCAACATTACCGCCAACAAGTGCTGCAGCTAAGCAGCATTCCTTCAGAACATACCTAACAGTGCAGGAGTGGATGTGGAATGTCATGGAGCCAATAGAGTGGGTATGGAGACTGAAAGATAACAACCTCACTCCCATTGAAACAGATCAGCCCATAGCCCCTGACACTTTGCTAAACATGGTCTCGTGCTGCCGCAGAGCAGATGGATGTGGTGTGTCATGCGGTAGTAGGAGGCTTGGGGTGCACTGCTCCAACGTATGCACTAAGTGCAATGGCCAGACCTGCAACAATGTGGCATCAGCTCCGTCACTGCTGGATGTAGATGGAGAAAGTGATGAACCTTGACCAGTTTCTCCAGACAGTGATGTAGAGGGTGATAACTATGTGTACTATTGCATATCTAGGTGTAAGGCTACTTTGCAAGCATTCCAAATTGTGTATTTTAGAATTTGTATATATTTATTGTCCAAGCTCGCTTCGCTCGCTTGGACACCTATTTCAGCCGAAATCAGGGGTCATATAGGCTTGTAAAATGTTTCCACGAATTCTTCTTCTTCTTCTTCTTGTGACTACTTTTGTAGGCAACGGGTATACAGGCGTAAAGGAAGAAATTTGGCACAAAAGGTTTTATTTCGTCTCCTAACTCATTGTCCAAGCGAGCGAAGCGAGTTTTTAGCATTTATGCTAAAATTCGTAATATATTGTGCCTGGCTACATTAGTGCAGTGGCGAAAGTAGTGCATTAGTGTAGGGGAAATAAAGTGTTTTCGACTCGTAGTCCTCACAACAAGCAGCAGTGTCTGAGCCTCCTCGGCTCAGACACTGCTGCTTGTGTTAGGCCTCATATAACCACTATAACTCGTGTTTCTAATGCCGTTATAGGTGTTATTTAGGGTTAGCGTGGTGTTATATACGTGGTAGGGTGTGTGTGAGGTGTTAAATATGCCATTTCAGCCGTGGGTACAGAGAGGAGTTGTCCTAGCGAGCGAAGGGAGCTTGGAGCTTGATTCGCATATAACAATTATGAAATACCAGCACCACCACACCACCACCACCACCACCACCACCACCACCACCACCACCACCATCACCACCACCACCATCACCATCACTACCACCACCACCACCACCACCACCATCACCACCACCACCACCATCACCATCACAACCACCACCATCGCCACAGCAACCACCATCACCACAACCACCACACCACCACCACCACCGCCATCACCACACCATTTTTTTTAGAACTTTTTTTTAGAACTTTTTTCAAGAACAATTTAGCACTTTTCTTTTCTCTGTAAAAAGTAAAGAAAATCAAAGAAGGGGATGGTGAAGGTTAGGTTGGGTTAGGTCAGGTTGTAATAAAAGTAGGTGAGGGTATTTAAAAAGTTGACTTTAGCCTGTGCGAGCTTGGACACGTTCCACATCTTTAGTGTGGACGTCTATTTCCTAGTATATATATAGGCATACATATATATTATGCATACATGTGTGTGTTTACATGTATATTTTGTTGTTTTCCAGTTTATACTCTTTCTCTTTGTTTCTTTTTGCTTGCCGTTTATATGAACTGTTTATATATATATATTTTTTGCAATTGTTTTCCTTTTAATAACTTCCCTTGCTGTAATGGTGGATTTCAATTGATGCGGTGTGTATTTTTCTCTAATACAGTGTATGCTTGGTGTGAATATGCTGTGTTCTAATCTTAAGATGTTTGCTGGACAAACTTACATTTTTATGTTGTTGCATTTCTTTCACATTATTGTATGCGAATTTTGTCATTGTTTAAATGACACAGTTGAGGTGCCTGTATGATAATAAGTGCAAAAATAGAAATGTGCAGATAAGTGGAAGGCCGATTCATGTAATCATTTATGTCCAACCAAAAATCCTGTTGGAGTCGTGTTACCCTATCAAATTATTATGTTACCTTTAAGGTAATGGTTTTATTGAACTCCCCGTGCTTGAACACCTATATTTTGCCACCCTGTTTGCATTTATATCATGCCTGAAGCTTGAGATGTAAGGAAGTACCAAAGTGACGGCCATTTTGGACGACATCTTGAATTTTTGCTAAAGCACAAGCAGGAATACTGGGGATTTTCAGTACGTTGTTCAGAACAGTTTTCTGAACATATCTTGCAATTTTCAGCTCGTTTATAATTTGTTCGGGGTTTGGTCATATTTGGTGCTATTTCTCTTGGACTATTATGGAACTTCTCCCATTCGACATCATGTTTGAAAATATTGTAGTATATTTTGAACGGGCTTTGTGGAGTGCTCTTCATAAGTCTCTGCCGGATGATCATGCATTTTTTTTTTTTTTTTTTTTTTTTTATTTTTTTTATTTGTGCCTATAGCGCCTGTAGGCAGTGGTGACCCAGGGCTCGGATGGTAGGCTCTGGAGGTTCACTTGAGGGCTCTGATGGTTGGTCCTCGCCCGTGGTGGCGCAGGCAGGATTCTTATAGTGACGCCTGTGATTAGAGGCTCATGCCGCCCCCCTGTGTCCTCCGATGCACTCGCAATCGAAGGTAGAGTTGATGGGCAGGGCATGTGGGTGTTATTAGGCCACTCGACGGTGCAGAAAGGTGCTGGTTTGACTGGGCACAAGCTGTCTACAACATAGTTAGGGATTATGGGCTAAGCTTAGCAGGCTGGTTTGCGCTTATGGAAGTTCACCAACCTCCTGGCCACAACTACATACGTGATTTGATGACACTGCCCAACTTTCCAGCCTCCCATATCAATAATGCATTTAACCAGCTGAAAGACAGATACCATAGGTATCCTTTATGACTTCATCATTCTCTTGTGTTTTATCTACCATATATATATATATATACCTATATATATATATATATATATATATTATATATATATATATATATATATATATATATATATATATATATATATATATTATATATATATTATATATATATATATATAATATATTATATATATATACAGGGAGGTCCCGTTATACGAGCATTCGGTATACGATAATCCGATGATACGAGATGTGTAAATTAGGGTCTATTTTCAATATATGAGATCAAAAATCCAATGATACGACATTCAAACTGAAGTGAGTAAAATTACCAAGTTCAAAATGCGCACCCTACCACTCCCGGGCTGGACAAAGGGGGATTTGGTTGACCCTAGTGAGGTCATCCCTAGCAAGGCGTGACCTGAAGGGTAATTAAGCATATGGCGCGGCCTGACCTTTAGGGGTAATTAGCAGGTGTGCGGCCCCAACCTTGGGACCGCAGTCTGGTCACCCCTAGCAAGGCGTGACCTGAAGGGTAATTAAGCATATGGCGCGGCCTGACCTTTAGGGGTAATTAGCAGGTGTGCGGCCCTAACCTTGGGACCACAGTCTGGTCACCCCTAGCAGGCGTGACCTGAAGGGTAATTAAGCATATGGCGCGGCTTGACCCTTAGGGGTAATTAGCAGGTGTGCGGACCCAACCTTGGGACCGCTACACTACCTTCTCTTGTATCACGCGGCGTCCCCTACATTACAACGTCTTTTTTGCTTGTTATGCATGTTTTATGTTTAATTAATGTGCAGTTATGTTATTTTGTGTGCTATTTTCTCTTTCAGAATGATTTTTCTACAGAATAGGTAGTACAGTGTAGGTAATATAGACGCTGTGTGTATGTTGTGTTTGCTATAGTTTATTTTAGCTTGAAAAACATGTTTTTTTTTTTTTTCTTTTTTTAATTGATGGGGTCCTGGAACCAAACCTATATTTACCATTAGTTATGTGTTTCGTTATACGAGATTTCGCTTTCCGAGTATGCCAGGTGGAACCTAACTGCTCGTATCTTCGGGACCTCCCTGTATATATATATATATATATATATATATATATATATATATATATAATATATATATATATATATATAATATAATATATATATATATATATATATATATATATATATATATATATATATATATATATATATATATATATATATATAGTATATTATATATATAAATATATATATATATATATATATATATATATTATATATATATATATAATAATATAAGCGAAAGTGTGTGTGTGTGTGTGTGTGTGTGTCTGTCTGTCTGTCTGCGATAGGTGCCGCCCCCTGTGGAGGAATCCCATCATATGTCACAGTTTTGGAATCAGGTTGACCAGGGGAAGGTTTTAAGCCCACTTATAAGATGATCCGATCACTTTTTTGTTTCTTTTTTTTTTAGCAGCCTATTAGCGAGAACTGTCAAGAAACAAAAGTGGGCTGCGAGAATTGAGGAAACCTTGATGTAGGGTGATGGGTAATAGGTGAGTGAATGGGTAGGGTGATGGGTAATGGGTGTGGGGTGATGGGGTGAGTGAATGGGTGGGGGGTTATGGGTGAGGGAATAGGTGGGGGGTGATGGGTAATGGGTGTGTGGTGATGGGTAATGGGTGAGTGAATGGGTGTGTGGTGATGGGTAATGGGTGAGTGAATGGGTGGGGGGTGATGGGTAATGGGTGAGTGAATGGGTGGGGGGAATACATACATTTCAGGAAAGTTAGAAGGGGCTATCTGGAGTCTGTTTGGTGGGCCGAGGTGGTGGGTAATGGGGTCTATCTGGAGAGTCTGTGTTTGGTGGGCCTTCGGCCCACCAAACACAGGTGGTGGGCCGAAGGCCCACCAATAGCTATCCGCAGGAGCTAGCCAAAAAGTCCGCCCGGAGGGCGGCTTTGCTTTCAGGAAAGTTAGAAAGGGCTTGTTTGGGGAATGGGTTGGGGTTGATACATACATTTTACAGCCAAAATTTAGGAAAGTTAAAAAGGGGTTTCTGGAATTCGGGGTTTTTGGGTGGGCCGAGGTGGGGGGTTAAGGGGGGTCAAATCGGGAAAAAATTTCTGTGTTTGGTGGGCCTAGGGGCCCCCAAAAACACAGGTGGGGGGGCCAAAAGGGGCCCCCCAAAAGCCCTCCCGGGAGCTACCCAAAAAGGGCCCGCCCCCCGGGGGGTTTTGGGCGGCTAGTATATTATATATATTTTATATATATTATTTTATATATATATATATTATAAAATTTTATATATAAATTTTATATTTATAAAATATATATATTATATATACTATTAATATATATATATAATTATTATTTTATTAATATATAATATAATATAAAATATACTTGTGAGAGAGAGAGTGAGAGAGGGGAAGAGAAAAAGAGAGAGAAAAGGAGAGAAAAGAGGGAGAGATGAGAGAGGAGAAGATGAGAAGAGAGGAAGGAAGAGAGGAGAGAGGGAGAGAGAGAGAGAGAGAGAGAGGGGAGAGTAGGGGAGGGGGGGAAGGAAAACGAAAAGGTTTAAAAAAAGGGGGGAGGGAGGAAATAGTTGGGGGGAAAAGGGGAGCCAAAATAATATAGCCCACGGGGGTTAAAAGGGGCTGGGTTTTTGCAAAAGATTGGTTTTCAGGGTACCTTTTTTGGGGGCAGGAGGACAAAATTCCGAATTTTCTAGTCGCTTGAAACCCCCTGCCACTCTATTTTTTTTTGGGTGAGACTTTGGACACTAAATTTGCGATTTTGAAGAGGAAAAATCGTTTCCCTTTTGGGGAAATTTAATTTTTCGGAAAAAATAAATGGGGTGTCGCTGGGTTTAATTATGTGTCAAATCAGGGGTTTGCCCCGTGAAGAATCGGGCCCTATTACGTCCCATAATTTTTTCCCGCCCCAAACTTTCGGCAATATGGGCAGGGGGCACGCTACCCAAAAACGATCCTTCCCTTTGGGTTGTCCCTTATAAGAAAATCCGGCGTGGAGGAGGGGAGGCCAAGGGGGCCCACAAAGGCCGTGGCTGGGGCAATTTTTATGTTTTCTGTCGAGATTTCCTTGGGGATGGGAAAAGGGAGCCTGTTTGGGGGACTCGCGGGGAGGGCCCCCCGGGAGGTCGTCGGAGGGGGGCTGGGCAACCCCACCCCCCGGCGTCCCCCCCATTTGATTGTTTGACAGCAATCCCCCCCCTCTTAAAGCTCCCTTTGGGGCCCGCCTTTTTAACCCTGGAATGTAGATGCCGTCAAATCAAGATGCTGTTCGAAGTCATGGAGCAGGCTGTTTTGGATACCCCCAGAAGGCAGCACCCCCGAGAAGAGAAGAGGATAAATTTTTTTTAAAGGTGAGACTTATTAATTTTATCGAAAACCTACTGCATACTCTTTCAGTTGTGACAGTAAAATTTAAAATTTAGGATTTAAGAGCAATAATACATTTTTTTTTAAATCTAAGCATTTTTTTTATAAGAAAAAACATATTTTTTTTTTGTCCGTTTAAATTAAAATGTTTTCTTTTATTATATATAATATATATAAAATATATATAACATATATACATATATATATATAATTAGATATAATATATTTTATAAAATATTTTATAATAATTATATATATAATATAAAAATATATTATTTTAATATATATACATAATTATATATATATATATAATAAAATATATACATATAAAATTTATATATATTATATAAATAATAAAATTATATATATTATATATATTTATTGCCATGTTTTATGGCCCAGGACCAAAAACTACAGAGGGCCCCAAAACTTCCCGCCTACCCCAAACAAGTTTGGGGGAAAGAGCTTGGAGTGGGGTTCAAGAAGCAGAGAAACAAGCTGTTGGATCGGCCATTTTTTTCCAGCCCCCCCCATAACAGGGGTAAATGTTTTCCGTTAAGTAAAAACCGGGCCCCAAAAAACAGCTATGCAGCCGGGAGGACTGTTTCCCAGGGGGGGGACACCCAATGAAGGCCAAGAAAAGCGAGTATAAAAACCCCCGATAATTTTGAGGGGAAGGGGTGGTCTTCGAACGGGGACATGGCCTTTCTAAAGGGAAACCTATAAACCAGAGGACTTTTGAATGAGGATCTGAGGGTCGAAATTATTCAATGAATTTATAATTTGGAGTTTTAGTGTCCCAAAAAATTTATGATTACCCCTTGTGGGGCACTAGGGTGGTCCACTTAAATTTTTTTTTTTCGATTCTTTGGGGCCCGGGGTGGGAATTTTCTTGTCGATAAAAATGATACAAGGATGTTTAAAAATTTTTTTATTCCGATCGGATAATTTTATACCGCCCCCGCAAGGGGGCCGAATTTTCCACTTTTAAAACCTCTCATTTTACACTGGTGACGATGATCAAAAAAACGAAATCCACCGTGCGCGCCCCCTTTATCCCCTATTTCGCCACGGGTACAACCCGGTGGCGCTCACGACATGCAAAGGTGGGGTCGCTTTTCCCTTTCCGTCGC